>JAUMJL010002150.1:0-82979 GCA_033558185.1 Dromococcyx pavoninus | reverse complement strand
GATTGAGATACCCAAAAATGGATTGAGGAAAGCAAAAATGGGCTGAGGGACCAAAAATGAACTGAAGAACAAAAACTTGGGACGAGGGATCTCAAAAATTGGCTGAGAAACCCAAAAACGTGCTGAGACTCAAAAATGGATTTAGGATCTCAAAAATTGATGGAGGAACCCAAAAACAGGCTGAGGGACCTAAAAATAGATTGCAGAACCCAAAAATGGACTGAGGGAAGCAAAAATGGGCTGAGGAACCCAAAATTTGGCTGAGAGACGCAAAAATGGATTGAGGAACCCAAAAATGCTCTGAGAAAGCCAAAAATGGATTGAGGAACCCCAAATTGGGCCGACGTACCCAAAAATGCACTGAGCGACTCAAAAAATGGATTGAGGAAACCAGAAATGAATTGAGGGAACCAAGAATGGATCGCAGAACCCGAAAATGGATTGAGGAAAGCAAAAATTGGCTGAGGGACCAAAAATGAACTGAGGGACCAAAAATGGGATGAGGGAGCTCTGAAATGGGATGAGAAACCGAAAAATGGGCTGAGAAACTCAAGAATGGATTGAGGAACCCAAAAATGGATTGAGGAACAAAAAAATGGTCTGAGAAACTAAAAAATGGATTGAGGAACCCAAAAATGGGCTGAGAAATACAAATATATACTGGATTAACGAACCAAAAATGGACTGAGGGTCCCAAAAATGGATTGAGAAACCCAAAACATGATTCAGGAATCCAAAAACGGGCTGAGGGAACTAAAAATGGATTGCACAACCCAAAAATGGACTGAGAGAAGCAAAAATGGGCTGAGGAAATCAAAATTTGGTTGAGAGAGACAAAAATGGATTGAGGAACCCAAAAATGGTCTGAGAAACCCGAAAATGGAATCCAGAACCAAAAATGGGCTGACGTACCCAAAAATGCACTGAGGAACTCAAAAATGGATTGAGGAACCCAGAAATGAATTGAGGGAACCAAGAATGGATCGCAGAACCCAAAAATGGATTGAGGAAAGCAAAAATTGTCTGAGGGACCAAAAATGAACTGAGGGACCAAAAATGGGATGAGGGAGCTCTGAAATGGGATGAGAAACCTAAAAATGGGCTGAGAAACTCAAGAATGGATTGAGGAACCCAAAAATGGATTGAGGAACAAAAAAATGGTCTGAGAAACTAAAAAATGGATTGAGGAACCCAAAAATGGGCTGAGAAATACAAATATATACTGGATTAACGAACCAAAAATGGACTGAGGGTCCCAAAAATGGATTGAGAAAACCAAAACATGATTCAGGAATCCAAAAACGGGCTGAGGGAACTAAAAATGGATTGCACAACCCAAAAATGGACTGAGGGAAGCAAAAATGGGCTGAGGAAATCAAAATTTGGTTGAGAGAGACAAAAATGGATTGAGGAACCCAAAAATGGTCTGAGAAACCCGAAAATGGAATCCAGAACCAAAAATGGGCTGACGTACCCAAAAATGCACTGAGGAACTCAAAAATGGATTGAGGAACCCAGAAATGAATTGAGGGAACCAAGAATGGATCGCAGAACCCAAAAATGGATTGAGGAAAGCAAAAATTGGCTGAAGGACCAACAATGAACTGAAGAACGAAAAATGGGATGAGGGAGCTCTGAAATGGGCTGAGAAAATAAAAAATTGATTGAGGAACCCAAAAATGGGTTGAGGGACCCAAAAATAGATTGCAGAACCCAAAAATAGACTGAGGGAAGCAAAAATGGGCTGAGGGAACAAAAATGAGCTGAAGAACCAAAAATTTGGACGAGAGAGCTCAAAAATCAGCTGAAAATATAAAAAATTGGTTGATTGAATCCAAAAATGGACCGAGGAACCCAAAAATGGACCGAGGAACCCAAATTGGATTGAGGAACCCAAAAATGGGCAGCGAAAACTAAAAATGGACGGAGGGACCTAAAACTGGGTCGATGGAACTCAAAATTGGCTGATGGACCCAGAAATGGACTGAGGGACTCAAAAATGGATTGAGAAACCCAGAAATGGATTGAGGGACCCAAGAATGGATCAAGGAACCCAAAAATGCACTAAGGAACTCAAAAATGAGCTGAGGAACCGAAAAATGGATTCAGGGCTTCAAAAATTAGCTGAGGAAACCAAAAATGGATTGAGATACCCAAAAATGGATTGAGGAAAGCAAAAATGGGCTGAGGGACCAAAAATGAACTGAAGAACAAAAACATGGGACGAGGGATCTCAAAAATGGGCTGAGAAACCCAAAAACGTGCTGAGACTCAAAAATGGATTTAGGATCTCAAAAATTGATTGAGGAACCCAAAAACGGGCTGAGGGACCTAAAAATAGATTGCAGAACCCAAAAATGGACTGAGGGAAGCAAAAATGGGCTGAGGAACCCAAAATTTGGCTGAGAGACGCAAAAATGGATTGAGGAATCCAAAAATGCTCTGAGAAAGCCAAAAATGGATTGAGGAACCCCAAATTGGGCCGACGTACCCAAAAATGCACTGAGCGACTCAAAAAATGGATTGAGGAAACCAGAAATGAATTGAGGGAACCAAGAATGGATCGCAGAACCCAAAAATGGATTGAGGAAAGCAAAAATTGGCTGAGGGACCAAAAATGAACTGAGGGACCAAAAATGGGATGAGGGAGCTCTGAAATGGGATGAGAAACCTAAAAATGGGCTGAGAAACTCAAGAATGGATTGAGGAACCCAAAAATGGATTGAGGAACAAAAAAATGGTCTGAGAAACTAAAAAATGGATTGAGGAACCCAAAAATGGGCTGAGAAATACAAATATATACTGGATTAACGAACCAAAAATGGACTGAGGGTCCCAAAAATGGATTGAGAAACCCAAAACATGATTCAGGAATCCAAAAACGGGCTGAGGGAACTAAAAATGGATTGCACAACCCAAAAATGAACTGAGGGAAGCAAAAATGGGCTGAGGAAATCAAAATTTGGTTGAGAGAGACAAAAATGGATTGAGGAACCCAAAAATGGGCTGACGTACCCAAAAATGGAATCCAGAACCAAAAATGGGCTGACGTACCCAAAAATGCACTGAGGAACTCAAAAATGGATTGAGGAACCCAGAAATGAATTGAGGGAACCAAGAATGGATCGCAGAACCCAAAAATGGATTGAGGAAAGCAAAAATTGGCTGAAGGACCAACAATGAACTGAAGAACGAAAAATGGGATGAGGGAGCTCTGAAATGGGCTGAGAAAATAAAAAATTGATTGAGGAACCCAAAAATGGGTTGAGGGACCCAAAAATAGATTGCAGAACCCAAAAATAGACTGAGGGAAGCAAAAATGGGCTGAGGGAACAAAAATGAGCTGAAGAACCAAAAATTTGGACGAGAGAGCTCAAAAATCAGCTGAAAATATAAAAAATTGGTTGATTGAATCCAAAAATGGGCCGAGGGACCCAAAAATGGACCGAGGAACCCAAATTGGATTGAGGAACCCAAAAATGGGCAGCGAAAACTAAAAATTGACGGAGGGACCTAAAACTGGGTCGATGGAACTCAAAATTGGCTGATGGACCCAGAAATGGACTGAGGGACTCAAAAATGGATTGAGAAACCCAGAAATGGATTGAGGGACCCAAGAATGGATCGAGGAACCCAAAAATGCACTGAGGAACTCAAAAATGAGCTGAGGAACCGAAAAATGGATTCAGGGCTTCAAAAATTAGCTGAGGAAACCAAAAATGGATTGAGATACCCAAAAATGGATTGAGGAAAGCAAAAATGGGCTGAGGGACCAAAAATGAACTGAAGAACAAAAACATGGGACGAGGGATCTCAAAAATGGGCTGAGAAACCCAAAAACGTGCTGAGACTCAAAAATGGATTTAGGATCTCAAAAATTGATTGAGGAACCCAAAAACTGGCTGAGGGACCTAAAAATAGATTGCAGAACCCAAAAATGGACTGAGGGAAGCAAAAATGGGCTGAGGAACCCAAAATTTGGCTGAGAGACGCAAAAATGGATTGAGGAATACAAAAATGCTCTGAGAAAGCCAAAAATGGATTGAGGAACCCCAAATTGGGCCGACGTACCCAAAAATGCACTGAGCGACTCAAAAAATGGATTGAGGAAACCAGAAATGAATTGAGGGAACCAAGAATGGATCGCAGAACCCAAAAATGGATTGAGGAAAGCAAAAATTGGCTGAGGGACCAAAAATGAACTGAGGGACCAAAAATGGGATGAGGGAGCTCTGAAATGGGATGAGAAACCTAAAAATGGGCTGAGAAACTCAAGAATGGATTGAGGAACCCAAAAATGGATTGAGGAACAAAAAAATGGTCTGAGAAACTAAAAAATGGATTGAGGAACCCAAAAATGGGCTGAGAAATACAAAAATATACTGGATTAACGAACCAAAAATGGACTGAGGGTCCCAAAAATGGATTGAGAAACCCAAAACATGATTCAGGAATCCAAAAACGGGCTGAGGGAACTAAAAATGGATTGCACAACCCAAAAATGAACTGAGGGAAGCAAAAATGGGCTGAGGAAATCAAAATTTGGTTGAGAGAGACAAAAATGGATTGAGGAACCCAAAAATGGTCTGAGAAACCCGAAAATGGAATCCAAAACCAAAAATGGGCTGACGTACCCAAAAATGCACTGAGCGACTCAAAAAATGGATTGAGGAAACCAGAAATGAATTGAGGGAACCAAGAATGGATCGCAGAACCCAAAAATGGATTGAGGAAAGCAAAAATTGGCTGAGGGGACCAAAAATGAACTGAGGGACCAAAAATGGGATGAGGGAGCTCTGAAATGGGATGAGAAACCTAAAAATGGGCTGAGAAACTCAAGAATGGATTGAGGAACCCAAAAATGGATTGAGGAACAAAAAAATGGTCTGAGAAACTAAAAAATGGATTGAGGAACCCAAAAATGGGCTGAGAAATACAAAAATATACTGGATTAACGAACCAAAAATGGACTGAGGGTCCCAAAAATGGATTGAGAAACCCAAAACATGATTCAGGAATCCAAAAACGGGCTGAGGGAACTAAAAATGGATTGCACAACCCAAAAATGGACTGAGGGAAGCAAAAATGGGCTGAGGAAATCAAAATTTGGTTGAGAGAGACAAAAATGGATTGAGGAACCCAAAAATGGTCTGAGAAAGCCGAAAATGGAATCCAGAACCAAAAATGGGCTGACGTACCCAAAAATGCACTGAGGAACTCAAAAATGGATTGAGGAACCCAGAAATGAATTGAGGGATCCAAGAATGGATCGCAGAACCCAAAAATGGATTGAGGAAAGCAAAAATTGTCTGAGGGACCAAAAATGAACTGACGGACCAAAAATTGGATGAGGGAGCTCTGAAATGGGATGAGAAACCTAAAAATGGGCTGAGAAACTCAAGAATGGATTGAGGAACCCAAAAATGGATTGAGGAACAAAAAAATGGTCTGAGAAACTAAAAAATGGATTGAGGAACCCAAAAATGGGCTGAGAAATACAAATATATACTGGATTAACGAACCAAAAATGGACTGAGGGTCCCAAAAATGGATTGAGAAACCCAAAACATGATTCAGGAATCCAAAAACGGGCTGAGGGAACTAAAAATGGATTGCACAACCCAAAAATGGACTGAGGGAAGCAAAAATGGGCTGAGGAAATCAAAATTTGGTTGAGAGAGACAAAAATGGATTGAGGAACCCAAAAATGGTCTGAGAAAGCCGAAAATGGAATCCAGAACCAAAAATGGGCTGACGTACCCAAAAATGCACTGAGGAACTCAAAAATGGATTGAGGAACCCAGAAATGAATTGAGGGAACCAAGAATGGATCGCAGAACCCAAAAATGGATTGAGGAAAGCAAAAATTGGCTGAACGACCAACAATGAACTGAAGAATGAAAAATGGGATGAGGGAGCTCTGAAATGGGCTGAGAAAATAAAAAATTGATTGAGGAACCCAAAAATGGGTTGAGGGACCCAAAAATAGATTGCAGAACCCAAAAATAGACTGAGGGAAGCGAAAATGGGCTGAGGGAACAAAAATGAGCTGAAGAACCAAAAATTTGGACGAGAGAGCTCAAAAATCAGCTGAAAATACAAAAAATTGGTTGATTGAATCCAAAAATGGGCTGAGGGACCCAAAAATGGACCGAGGAACCCAAATTGGATTGAGGAACCCAAAAATGGGCAGCGAAAACTTAAAATGGACGGAGGGACCTAAAACTGGGTCGATGGAACTCAAAATTGGCTGATGGACCCAGAAATGGACTGAGGGACTCAAAAATGGATTGAGAAACCCAGAAATGGATTGAGGGACCCAAGAATGGATCGAGGAACCCAAAAATGCACTGAGGAACTCAAAAATGAGCTGAGGAACCGAAAAATGGATTCAGGGCTTCAAAAATTATCTGAGGAAACCAAAAATGAATTGAGATACCCAAAAATGGATTGAGGAAAGCAAAAATGGGCTGAGGGACCAAAAATGAACTGAAGAACAAAAACTTGGGACGAGGGATCTCAAAAATGGGCTGAGAAACCCAAAAACGTGCTGAGACTCAAAAATGGATTTAGGATCTCAAAAATTGATTGAGGAACCCAAAAACGGGCTGAGGGACCTAAAAATAGATTGCAGAACCCAAAAATGGACTGAGGGAAGCAAAAATGGGCTGAGGAACCCAAAATTTGGCTGAGAGATGCAAAAATGGATTGAGGAATACAAAAATGCTCTGAGAAAGCCAAAAATGGATTGAGGAACCCCAAATTGGGCCGACGTACCCAAAAATGCACTGAGGAACTCAAAAATGGATTGAGGAACCCAGAAATGAATTGAGGGAACCAAGAATGGATCGCAGAACCCAAAAATGGATTGAGGAAAGCAAAAATTGGCTGAGGGACCAAAAATGAACTGAGGGACCAAAAATGGGATGAGGGAGCTCTGAAATGGGATGAGAAACCTAAAAATGGGCTGAGAAACTCAAGAATGGATTGAGGAACCCAAAAATGGATTGAGGAACAAAAAAATGGTCTGAGAAACTAAAAAATGGATTGAGGAACCCAAAAATGGGCTGAGAAATACAAATATATACTGGATTAACGAACCAAAAATGGACTGAGGGTCCCAAAAATGGATTGAGAAACCCAAAACATGATTCAGGAATCCAAAAACGGGCTGAGGGAACTAAAAATGGATTGCACAACCCAAAAATGGACTGAGGGAAGCAAAAATGGGCTGAGGAAATCAAAATTTGGTTGAGAGAGACAAAAATGGATTGAGGAATCCAAAAATGGTCTGAGAAACCCGAAAATGGAATCCAGAACCAAAAATGGGCTGACGTACCAAAAATGCACTGAGGAACTCAAAAATGGATTGAGGAACCCAGAAATGAATTGAGGGAACCAAGAATGGATCGCAGAACCCAAAAATGGATTGAGGAAAGCAAAAATTGGCTGAGGGACCAAAAATGAACTGACGGACCAAAAATGGGATGAGGGAGCTCTGAAATGGGATGAGAAACCTAAAAATGGGCTGAGAAACTCAAGAATGGATTGAGGAACCCAAAAATGGATTGAGGAACAAAAAAATGGTCTGAGAAACTAAAAAATGGATTGAGGAACCCAAAAATGGGCTGAGAAATACAAATATATACTGGATTAACGAACCAAAAATGGACTGAGGGTCCCAAAAATGGATTGAGAAACCCAAAACATGATTCAGGAATCCAAAAACGGGCTGAGGGAACTAAAAATGGATTGCACAACCCAAAAATGGACTGAGGGAAGCAAAAATGGGCTGAGGAAATCAAAATTTGGTTGAGAGAGACAAAAATGGATTGAGGAATCCAAAAATGGTCTGAGAAACCCGAAAATGGAATCCAGAACCAAAAATGGGCTGACGTACCCAAAAATGCACTGAGGAACTCAAAAATGGATTGAGGAACCCAGAAATGAATTGAGGGAACCAAGAATGGATCGCAGAACCCAAAAATGGATTGAGGAAAGCAAAAATTGTCTGAGGGACCAAAAATGAACTGACGGACCAAAAATGGGATGAGGGAGCTCTGAAATGGGATGAGAAACCTAAAAATGGCTGAGAAACTCAAGAATGGATTGAGGAACCCAAAAATGGATTGAGGAACAAAAAAATGGTCTGAGAAACTAAAAAATGGATTGAGGAACCCAAAAATGGGCTGAGAAATACAAATATATACTGGATTAACGAACCAAAAATGGACTGAGGGTCCCAAAAATGGATTGAGAAACCCAAAACATGATTCAGGAATCCAAAAACGGGCTGAGGGAACTAAAAATGGATTGCACAACCCAAAAATGGACTGAGGGAAGCAAAAATGGGCTGAGGAAATCAAAATTTGGTTGAGAGAGACAAAAATGGATTGAGGAATCCAAAAATGGTCTGAGAAACCCGAAAATGGAATCCAGAACCAAAAATGGGCTGACGTACCCAAAAATGCACTAAGGAAATCAGAAATGGATTGAGGAACCCAGAAATGAAATGAGGGAACCAAGAATGGATCGCAGAACCCAAAAATGGATTGAGGAAAGCAAAAATTGGCTGAGGGACCAAAAATGAACTGACGGACCAAAAATGGGATGAGGGAGCTCTGAAATGGGATGAGAAACCTAAAAATGGGCTGAGAAACTCAAGAATGGATTGAGGAACCCAAAAATGGATTGAGGAACAAAAAAATGGTCTGAGAAACTAAAAAATGGATTGAGGAACCCAAAAATGGGCTGAGAAATACAAATATATACTGGATTAATGAACCAAAAATGGACTGAGGGTCCCAAAAATGGATTGAGAAACCCAAAACATGATTCAGGAATCCAAAAACGGGCTGAGGGAACTAAAAATGGATTGCACAACCCAAAAATGGACTGAGGGAAGCAAAAATGGGCTGAGGAAATCAAAATTTGGTTGAGAGAGACAAAAATGGATTGAGGAACCCAAAAATGGTCTGAGAAACCCGAAAATGGAATCCAGAACCAAAAATGGGCTGACGTACCCAAAAATGCACTGAGGAACTCAAAAATGGATTGAGGAACCCAGAAATGAATTGAGGGAACCAAGAATGGATCGCAGAACCCAAAAATGGATTGAGGAAAGCAAAAATTGGCTGAAGGACCAACAATGAACTGAAGAACGAAAAATGGGATGAGGGAGCTCTGAAATGGGCTGAGAAAATAAAAAATTGATTGAGGAACCCAAAAATGGGTTGAGGGACCCAAAAATAGATTGCAGAACCCCAAAATAGACTGAGGGAAGCAAAAATGGGCTGAGGGAACAAAAATGAGCTGAAGAACCAAAAATTTGGACGAGAGAGCTCAAAAATCAGCTGAAAATATAAAAAATTGGTTGATTGAATCCAAAAATGGGCTGAGGGACCCAAAAATGGACCGAGGAACCCAAATTGGATTGAGGAACCCAAAAATGGGCAGCGAAAACTAAAAATGGACGGAGGGACCTAAAACTGGGTCGATGGAACTCAAAATTGGCTGATGGACCCAGAAATGGACTGAGGGACTCAAAAATGGATTGAGAAACCCAGAAATGGATTGAGGGACCCAAGAATGTATCGAGGAACCCAAAAATGCACTGAGGAACTCAAAAATGAGCTGAGGAACCGAAAAATGGATTCAGGGCTTCAAAAATTAGCTGAGGAAACCAAAAATGAATTGAGATACCCAAAAATGGATTGAGGAAAGCAAAAATGGGCTGAGGGACCAAAAATGAACTGAAGAACAAAAACTTGGGACGAGGGATCTCAAAAATGGGCTGAGAAACCCAAAAACGTGCTGAGACTCAAAAATGGATTTAGAATCTCAAAAATTGATTGAGGAACCCAAAAACGGGCTGAGGGACCTAAAAATAGATTGCAGAACCCAAAAATGGACTGAGGGAAGCAAAAATGGGCTGAGGAACCCAAAATTTGGCTGAGAGACGCAAAAATGGATTGAGGAATCCAAAAATGCTCTGAGAAAGCCAAAAATGGATTGAGGAACCCCAAATTGGGCCGACGTACCCAAAAATGCACTGAGCGACTCAAAAAATGGATTGAGGAACCCAGAAATGAATTGAGGGAACCAAGAATGGATCGCAGAACCCAAAAATGGATTGAGGAAAGCAAAAATTGGCTGAGGGACCAAAAATGAACTGAGGGACCAAAAATGGGATGAGGGAGCTCTGAAATGGGATGAGAAACCTAAAAATGGGCTGAGAAACTCAAGAATGGATTGAGGAACCCAAAAATGGATTGAGGAACAAAAAAATGGTCTGAGAAACTAAAAAATGGATTGAGGAACCCAAAAAAGGGCTGAGAAATACAAATATACACTGGATTAACGAACCAAAAATGGACTGAGGGTCCCAAAAATGGATTGAGAAACCCAAAACATGATTCAGGAATCCAAAAACGGGCTGAGGGAACTAAAAATGGATTGCACAACCCAAAAATGAACTGAGGGAAGCAAAAATGGGCTGAGGAAATCAAAATTTGGTTGAGAGAGACAAAAATGGATTGAGGAACCCAAAAATGGTCTGAGAAACCCGAAAATGGAATCCAGAACCAAAAATGGGCTGACGTACCCAAAAATGCACTGAGGAACTCAAAAATGGATTGAGGAACCCAGAAATGAATTGAGGGAACCAAGAATGGATCGCAGAACCCAAAAATGGATTGAGGAAAGCAAAAATTGGCTGAAGGACCAACAATGAACTGAAGAACGAAAAATGGGATGAGGGAGCTCTGAAATGGGCTGAGAAAATAAAAAATTGATTGAGGAACCCAAAAATGGGTTGAGGGACCCAAAAATAGATTGCAGAACCCAAAAATAGACTGAGGGAAGCAAAAATGGGCTGAGGGAACAAAAATGAGCTGAAGAACCAAAAATTTGGACGAGAGAGCTCAAAAATCAGCTGAAAATATAAAAAATTGGTTGATTGAATCCAAAAATGGGCTGAGGGACCCAAAAATGGACCGAGGAACCCAAATTGGATTGAGGAACCCAAAAATGGGCAGCGAAAACTAAAAATGGATGGAGGGACCTAAAACTGGGTCGATGGAACTCAAAATTGGCTGATGGACCCAGAAATGGACTGAGGGACTCAAAAATGGATTGAGAAACCCAGAAATGGATTGAGGGACCCAAGAATGGATCGAGGAACCCAAAAATGCACTGAGGAACTCAAAAATGAGCTGAGGAACCGAAAAATGGATTCAGGGCTTCAAAAATTATCTGAGGAAACCAAAAATGGATTGAGATACCCAAAAATGGATTGAGGAAAGCAAAAATGGGCTGAGGGACCAAAAATGAACTGAAGAACAAAAACTTGGGACGAGGGATCTCAAAATGGGCTGAGAAACCCAAAAACGTGCTGAGACTCAAAAATGGATTTAGGATCTCAAAAATTGATTGAGGAACCCAAAAACGGGCTGAGGGACCTAAAAATAGATTGCAGAACCCAAAAATGGACTGAGGGAAGCAAAAATGGGCTGAGGAACCCAAAATTTGGCTGAGAGACGCAAAAATGGATTGAGGAATCCAAAAATGCTCTGAGAAAGCCAAAAATGGATTGAGGAACCCCAAATTGGGCCGACGTACCCAAAAATGCACTGAGCGACTCAAAAAATGGATTGAGGAACCCAGAAATGAATTGAGGGAACCAAGAATGGATCGCAGAACCCAAAAATGGATTGAGGAAAGCAAAAATTGGCTGAGGGACCAAAAATGAACTGACGGACCAAAAATGGGATGAGGGAGCTCTGAAATGGGATGAGAAACCTAAAAATGGGCTGAGAAACTCAAGAATGGATTGAGGAACCCAAAAATGGATTGAGGAACAAAAAAATGGTCTGAGAAACTAAAAAATGGATTGAGGAACCCAAAAATGGGCTGAGAAATACAAATATATACTGGATTAACGAACCAAAAATGGACTGAGGGTCCCAAAAATGGATTGAGAAACCCAAAACATGATTCAGGAATCCAAAAACGGGCTGAGGGAACTAAAAATGGATTGCACAACCCAAAAATGGACTGAGGGAAGCAAAAATGGGCTGAGGAAATCAAAATTTGGTTGAGAGAGACAAAAATGGATTGAGGAACCCAAAAATGGTCTGAGAAAGCCGAAAATGGAATCCAGAACCAAAAATGGGCCGACGTACCCAAAAATGCACTGAGCGACTCAAAAAATGGATTGAGGAACCCAGAAATGAATTGAGGGAACCAAGAATGGATCGCAGAACCCAAAAATGGATTGAGGAAAGCAAAAATTGGCTGAGGGACCAAAAATGAACTGACGGACCAAAAATGGGATGAGGGAGCTCTGAAATGGGATGAGAAACCTAAAAATGGGCTGAGAAACTCAAGAATGGATTGAGGAACCCAAAAATGGATTGAGGAACAAAAAAATGGTCTGAGAAACTAAAAAATGGATTGAGGAACCCAAAAATGGGCTGAGAAATACAAATATATACTGGATTAACGAACCAAAAATGGACTGAGGGTCCCAAAAATGGATTGAGAAACCCAAAACATGATTCAGGAATCCAAAAACGGGCTGAGGGAACTAAAAATGGATTGCACAACCCAAAAATGGACTGAGGGAAGCAAAAATGGGCTGAGGAAATCAAAATTTGGTTGAGAGAGACAAAAATGGATTGAGGAATCCAAAAATGGTCTGAGAAACCCGAAAATGGAATCCAGAACCAAAAATGGGCTGACGTACCCAAAAATGCACTGAGGAACTCAAAAATGGATTGAGGAACCCAGAAATGAATTGAGGGAACCAAGAATGGATCGCAGAACCCAAAAATGGATTGAGGAAAGCAAAAATTGGCTGAGGGACCAAAAATGAACTGACGGACCAAAAATGGGATGAGGGAGCTCTGAAATGGGATGAGAAACCTAAAAATGGGCTGAGAAACTCAAGAATGGATTGAGGAACCCAAAAATGGATTGAGGAACAAAAAAATGGTCTGAGAAACTAAAAAATGGATTGAGGAACCCAAAAATGGGCTGAGAAATACAAATATATACTGGATTAACGAACCAAAAATGGACTGAGGGTCCCAAAAATGGATTGAGAAACCCAAAACATGATTCAGGAATCCAAAAACGGGCTGAGGGAACTAAAAATGGATTGCACAACCCAAAAATGGACTGAGGGAAGCAAAAATGGGCTGAGGAAATCAAAATTTGGTTGAGAGAGACAAAAATGGATTGAGGAATCCAAAAATGGTCTGAGAAACCCGAAAATGGAATCCAGAACCAAAAATGGGCTGACGTACCCAAAAATGCACTAAGGAAATCAGAAATGGATTGAGGAACCCAGAAATGAAATGAGGGAACCAAGAATGGATCGCAGAACCCAAAAATGGATTGAGGAAAGCAAAAATTGGCTGAGGGACCAAAAATGAACTGACGGACCAAAAATGGGATGAGGGAGCTCTGAAATGGGATGAGAAACCTAAAAATGGGCTGAGAAACTCAAGAATGGATTGAGGAACCCAAAAATGGATTGAGGAACAAAAAAATGGTCTGAGAAACTAAAAAATGGATTGAGGAACCCAAAAATGGGCTGAGAAATACAAATATATACTGGATTAATGAACCAAAAATGGACTGAGGGTCCCAAAAATGGATTGAGAAACCCAAAACATGATTCAGGAATCCAAAAACGGGCTGAGGGAACTAAAAATGGATTGCACAACCCAAAAATGGACTGAGGGAAGCAAAAATGGGCTGAGGAAATCAAAATTTGGTTGAGAGAGACAAAAATGGATTGAGGAACCCAAAAATGGTCTGAGAAACCCGAAAATGGAATCCAGAACCAAAAATGGGCTGACGTACCCAAAAATGCACTGAGGAACTCAAAAATGGATTGAGGAACCCAGAAATGAATTGAGGGAACCAAGAATGGATCGCAGAACCCAAAAATGGATTGAGGAAAGCAAAAATTGGCTGAAGGACCAACAATGAACTGAAGAACGAAAAATGGGATGAGGGAGCTCTGAAATGGGCTGAGAAAATAAAAAATTGATTGAGGAACCCAAAAATGGGTTGAGGGACCCAAAAATAGATTGCAGAACCCCAAAATAGACTGAGGGAAGCAAAAATGGGCTGAGGGAACAAAAATGAGCTGAAGAACCAAAAATTTGGACGAGAGAGCTCAAAAATCAGCTGAAAATATAAAAAATTGGTTGATTGAATCCAAAAATGGGCTGAGGGACCCAAAAATGGACCGAGGAACCCAAATTGGATTGAGGAACCCAAAAATGGGCAGCGAAAACTAAAAATGGACGGAGGGACCTAAAACTGGGTCGATGGAACTCAAAATTGGCTGATGGACCCAGAAATGGACTGAGGGACTCAAAAATGGATTGAGAAACCCAGAAATGGATTGAGGGACCCAAGAATGGATCGAGGAACCCAAAAATGCACTGAGGAACTCAAAAATGAGCTGAGGAACCGAAAAATGGATTCAGGGCTTCAAAAATTAGCTGAGGAAACCAAAAATGGATTGAGATACCCAAAAATGGATTGAGGAAAGCAAAAATGGGCTGAGGGACCAAAAATGAACTGAAGAACAAAAACTTGGGACGAGGGATCTCAAAAATGGGCTGAGAAACCCAAAAACGTGCTGAGACTCAAAAATGGATTTAGAATCTCAAAAATTGATTGAGGAACCCAAAAACGGGCTGAGGGACCTAAAAATAGATTGCAGAACCCAAAAATGGACTGAGGGAAGCAAAAATGGGCTGAGGAACCCAAAATTTGGCTGAGAGACGCAAAAATGGATTGAGGAATCCAAAAATGCTCTGAGAAAGCCAAAAATGGATTGAGGAACCCCAAATTGGACGACGTACCCAAAAATGCACTGAGCGACTCAAAAAATGGATTGAGGAACCCAGAAATGAATTGAGGGAACCAAGAATGGATCGCAGAACCCAAAAATGGATTGAGGAAAGCAAAAATTGGCTGAGGGACCAAAAATGAACTGAGGGACCAAAAATGGGATGAGGGAGCTCTGAAATGGGATGAGAAACCTAAAAATGGGCTGAGAAACTCAAGAATGGATTGAGGAACCCAAAAATGGATTGAGGAACAAAAAAATGGTCTGAGAAACTAAAAATGGATTGAGGAACCCAAAAATGGGCTGAGAAATACAAATATACACTGGATTAACGAACCAAAAATGGACTGAGGGTCCCAAAAATGGATTGAGAAACCCAAAACATGATTCAGGAATCCAAAAACGGGCTGAGGGAACTAAAAATGGATTGCACAACCCAAAATGAACTGAGGGAAGCAAAAATGGGCTGAGGAAATCAAAATTTGGTTGAGAGAGACAAAAATGGATTGAGGAACCCAAAAATGGTCTGAGAAACCCGAAAATGGAATCCAGAACCAAAAATGGGCTGACGTACCCAAAAATGCACTGAGGAACTCAAAAATGGATTGAGGAACCCAGAAATGAATTGAGGGAACCAAGAATGGATCGCAGAACCCAAAAATGGATTGAGGAAAGCAAAAATTGGCTGAAGGACCAACAATGAACTGAAGAACGAAAAATGGGATGAGGGAGCTCTGAAATGGCTGAGAAAATAAAAAATTGATTGAGGAACCCAAAAATGGGTTGAGGGACCCAAAAATAGATTGCAGAACCCAAAAATAGACTGAGGGAAGCAAAAATGGGCTGAGGGAACAAAAATGAGCTGAAGAACCAAAAATTTGGACGAGAGAGCTCAAAAATCAGCTGAAAATATAAAAAATTGGTTGATTGAATCCAAAAATGGGCTGAGGGACCCAAAAATGGACCGAGGAACCCAAATTGGATTGAGGAACCCAAAAATGGGCAGCGAAAACTAAAAATGGATGGAGGGACCTAAAACTGGGTCGATGGAACTCAAAATTGGCTGATGGACCCAGAAATGGACTGAGGGACTCAAAAATGGATTGAGAAACCCAGAAATGGATTGAGGGACCCAAGAATGGATCGAGGAACCCAAAAATGCACTGAGGAACTAAAAAATGAGCTGAGGAACCGAAAAATGGATTCAGGGCTTCAAAAATTATCTGAGGAAACCAAAAATGGATTGAGATACCCAAAAATGGATTGAGGAAAGCAAAAATGGGCTGAGGGACCAAAATGAACTGAAGAACAAAAACTTGGGACGAGGGATCTCAAAAATGGGCTGAGAAACCCAAAAACGTGCTGAGACTAAAAAATGGATTTAGAATCTCAAAAATTGATTGAGGAACCCAAAAACGGGCTGAGGGACCTAAAAATAGATTGCAGAACCCAAAAATGGACTGAGGGAAGCAAAAATGGGCTGAGGACCCAAAATTTGGCTGAGAGACGCAAAAATGGATTGAGGAATCCAAAAATGCTCTGAGAAAGCCAAAAATGGATTGAGGAACCCCAAATTGGGCCGACGTACCCAAAAATGCACTGAGCGACTCAAAAAATGGATTGAGGAACCCAGAAATGAATTGAGGGAACCAAGAATGGATCGCAGAACCCAAAAATGGATTGAGGAAAGCAAAAATTGGCTGAGGGACCAAAAATGAACTGAGGGACCAAAAATGGGATGAGGGAGCTCTGAAATGGGATGAGAAACCTAAAAATGGGCTGAGAAACTCAAGAATGGATTGAGGAACCCAAAAATGGATTGAGGAACAAAAAATGGTCTGAGAAACTAAAAAATGGATTGAGGAACCCAAAAATGGGCTGAGAAATACAAATATATACTGGATTAACGAACCAAAAATGGACTGAGGGTCCCAAAAATGGATTGAGAAACCCAAAACATGATTCAGGAATCCAAAAACGGGCTGAGGGAACTAAAAATGGATTGCACAACCCAAAAATGGACTGAGGGAAGCAAAAATGGGCTGAGGAAATCAAAATTTGGTTGAGAGAGACAAAAATGGATTGAGGAACCCAAAAATGGTCTGAGAAACCCGAAAATGGAATCCAGAACCAAAAATGGGCTGACGTACCCAAAAATGCACTAAGGAACTCAAAAATGGATTGAGGAACCCAGAAATGAATTGAGGGAACCAAGAATGGATCGCAGAACCCAAAAATGGATTGAGGAAAGCAAAAATTGGCTGAAGGACCAACAATGAACTGAAGAACGAAAAATGGGATGAGGGAGCTCTGAAATGGGCTGAGAAAATAAAAAATTGATTGAGGAACCCAAAAATGGGTTGAGGGACCCAAAAATAGATTGCAGAACCCCAAAATAGACTGAGGGAAGCAAAAATGGGCTGAGGGAACAAAAATGAGCTGAAGAACCAAAAATTTGGACGAGAGAGCTCAAAAATCAGCTGAAAATATAAAAAATTGGTTGATTGAATCCAAAAATGGGCTGAGGGACCCAAAAATGGACCGAGGAACCCAAATTGGATTGAGGAACCCAAAAATGGGCAGCGAAAACTAAAAATGGACGGAGGGACCTAAAACTGGGTCGATGGAACTCAAAATTGGCTGATGGACCCAGAAATGGACTGAGGGACTCAAAAATGGATTGAGAAACCCAGAAATGGATTGAGGGACCCAAGAATGGATCGAGGAACCCAAAAATGCACTGAGGAACTCAAAAATGAGCTGAGGAACCGAAAAATGGATTCAGGGCTTCAAAAATTAGCTGAGGAAACCAAAAATGGATTGAGATACCCAAAAATGGATTGAGGAAAGCAAAAATGGGCTGAGGGACCAAAAATGAACTGAAGAACAAAAACTTGGGACGAGGGATCTCAAAAATGGGCTGAGAAACCCAAAAACGTGCTGAGACTAAAAAATGGATTTAGAATCTCAAAAATTGATTGAGGACCCAAAAACGGCTGAGGGACCTAAAAATAGATTGCAGAACCCAAAAATGGACTGAGGGAAGCAAAAATGGGCTGAGGAACCCAAAATTTGGCTGAGAGACGCAAAAATGGATTGAGGAATCCAAAAATGCTCTGAGAAAGCCAAAAATGGATTGAGGAACCCCAAATTGGGCGACGTACCCAAAAATGCACTGAGCGACTCAAAAAATGGATTGAGGAACCCAGAAATGAATTGAGGGAACCAAGAATGGATCGCAGAACCCAAAAATGGATTGAGGAAAGCAAAATTGGCTGAGGGACCAAAAATGAACTGAGGGACCAAAAATGGGATGAGGGAGCTCTGAAATGGGATGAGAAACCTAAAATGGGCTGAGAAACTCAAGAATGGATTGAGGAACCCAAAAATGGATTGAGGAACAAAAAAATGGTCTGAGAAACTAAAAAATGGATTGAGGAACCCAAAAATGGGCTGAGAAATACAAATATATACTGGATTAACGAACCAAAAATGGACTGAGGGTCCCAAAAATGGATTGAGAAACCAAAACATGATTCCGGAATCCAAAAACGGGCTGAGGGAACTAAAAATGGATTGCACAACCAAAAAATGAACTGAGGGAAGCAAAAATGGGCTGAGGAAATCAAAATTTGGTTGAGAGAGACAAAAATGGATTGAGGAACCCAAAAATGGTCTGAGAAAGCCGAAATGGAATCCAGAACCAAAATGGGCTGACGTACCCAAAAATGCACTGAGGAACTCAAAAATGGATTGAGGAACCCAGAAATGAATTGAGGGAACCAAGAATGGATCGCAGAACCCAAAAATGGATTGAGGAAAGCAAAAATTGGCTGAAGGACCAACAATGAACTGAAGAATGAAAAATGGGATGAGGAGCTCTGAAATGGGCTGAGAAAACAAAAAATTGATTGAGGAACCCAAAAATGGGTTGAGGGACCCAAAAATAGATTGCAGAACCCAAAAATAGACTGAGGGAAGCAAAAATGGGCTGAGGGAACAAAAATGGATTGAGAAACCCAAAACATGATTCCGGAATCCAAAAACGGGCTGAGGGAACTAAAAATGGATTGCACAACCAAAAAATGAACTGAGGGAAGCAAAAATGGGCTGAGGAAATCAAAATTTGGTTGAGAGAGACAAAAATGGATTGAGGAACCCAAAAATGGTCTGAGAAACCCGAAAATGGAATCCAGAACCAAAAATGGGCTGACGTACCCAAAAATGCACTGAGGAACTCAAAAATGGATTGAGGAACCCAGAAATGAATTGAGGGAACCAAGAATGGATCGCAGAACCCAAAAATGGATTGAGGAAAGCAAAAATTGGCTGAAGACCAACAATGAACTGAAGAATGAAAAATGGGATGAGGGAGCTCTGAAATGGGCTGAGAAAACAAAAAATTGATTGAGGAACCCAAAAATGGGTTGAGGGACCCAAAAATAGATTGCAGAACCCCAAAATAGACTGAGGGAAGCAAAAATGGGCTGAGGGAACAAAAATGAGCTGAAGAACCAAAAATTTGGACGAGAGAGCTCAAAAATCAGCTGAAAATATAAAAAATTGGTTGATTGAATCCAAAAATGGGCTGAGGACCCAAAAATGGACCGAGGAACCAAATTGGATTGAGGAACCCAAAAATGGGCAGCGAAAACTAAAAATGGACGGAGGGACCTAAAACTGGGTCGATGGAACTCAAAATTGGCTGATGGACCCAGAAATGGACTGAGGGACTCAAAAATGGATTGAGAAACCCAGAAATGGATTGAGGGACCCAAGAATGGATCGAGGAACCCAAAAATGCACTGAGGAACTCAAAAATGAGCTGAGGAACCGAAAAATGGATTCAGGGCTTCAAAAATTATCTGAGGAAACCAAAAATGGATTGAGATACCCAAAAATGGATTGAGGAAAGCAAAAATGGGCTGAGGGACCAAAAATGAACTGAAGAACAAAAACTTGGGACGAGGGATCTCAAAAATGGGCTGAGAAACCAAAAACGTGCTGAGATTAAAAATGGATTTAGGATCTCAAAATTGATTGAGGAACCCAAAAACGGGCTGAGGGACCTAAAAATAGATTGCAGAACCCAAAAATGGACTGAGGGAAGCAAAAATGGGCTGAGGAACCCAAAATTTGGCTGAGAGACGCAAAAATGGATTGAGGAATCCAAAAATGCTCTGAGAAAGCCAAAAATGGATTGAGGAACCCCAAATTGGGCCGACGTACCCAAAAATGCACTGAGCGACTCAAAAAATGGATTGAGGAAACCAGAAATGAATTGAGGGAACCAAGAATGGATCGCAGAACCCAAAAATGGATTGAGGAAAGCAAAAATTGGCTGAGGGACCAAAAATGAACTGAGGGACCAAAAATGGGATGAGGGAGCTCTGAAATGGGATGAGAAACCTAAAAATGGGCTGAGAACTCAAGAATGGATTGAGGAACCCAAAAATGGATTGAGGAACAAAAAAATGGTCTGAGAAACTAAAAAATGGATTGAGGAACCCAAAAATGGGCTGAGAAATACAAATATATACTGGATTAACGAACCAAAAATGGACTGAGGGTCCCAAAAATGGATTGAGAAACCCAAAACATGATTCCGGAATCCAAAAACGGGCTGAGGGAACTAAAAATGGATTGCACAACCCAAAAATGAACTGAGGGAAGCAAAAATGGGCTGAGGAAATCAAAATTTGGTTGAGAGAGACAAAAATGGATTGAGGAACCCAAAAATGGTCTGAGAAACCCGAAAATGGAATCCAGAACCAAAAATGGGCTGACGTACCCAAAAATGCACTGAGGAACTCAAAAATGGATTGAGGAACCCAGAAATGAATTGAGGGAACCAAGAATGGATCGCAGAACCCAAAAATGGATTGAGGAAAGCAAAAATTGTCTGAGGGACCAAAAATGAACTGAGGGACCAAAAATGGGATGAGGGAGCTCTGAAATGGGATGAGAAACCTAAAAATGGCTGAGAAACTCAAGAATGGATTGAGGAACCAAAAATGGATTGAGGAACAAAAAAATGGTCTGAGAAACTAAAAAATGGATTGAGGAACCCAAAAATGGGCTGAGAAATACAAATATATACTGGATTAACGAACCAAAAATGGACTGAGGGTCCCAAAAATGGATTGAGAAACCCAAAACATGATTCAAGAATCCAAAAACAGGCTGAGGGAACTAGAAATGGATTGCACAACCCAAAAATGGACTGAGGGAAGCAAAAATGGGCTGAGGAAATCAAATTTGGTTGAGAGAGACAAAATGGATTGAGGAACCCAAAAATGGTCTGAGAAAGCCGAAAATGGAATCCAGAACCAAAAATGGGCTGACGTACCCAAAAATGCAGTGAGGAACTCAAAAATGGATTGAGGAACCCAGAAATGAATTGAGGGAACCAAGAATGGATTGCAGAACCCAAAAATGGATTGAGGAAAGCAAAAATTGGCTGAGGGACCAAAAATGAACTGAGGGACCAAAAATGGGATGAGGGAGCTCTGAAATGGGATGAGAAACCTAAAAATGGGCTGAGAAACTCAAGAATGGATTGAGGAACCCAAAAATGGGTTGAGGAACAAAAAAATGGTCTGAGAAACTAAAAATGGATTGAGGAACCCAAAAATGGGCTGAGAAATACAAAAATATACTGGATTAACGAACCAAAAATGGACTGAGGGTCCAAAAATGGATTGAGAAACCAAAACATGATTCAGGAATCCAAAAACGGGCTGAGGGAACTAAAAATGGATTGCACAACCCAAAAATGAACTGAGGGAAGCAAAAATGGCTGAGGAAATAAAAATTTGGTTGAGAGAGACAAAAATGGATTGAGGAACCCAAAAATGGTCTGAGAAACCCGAAAATGGAATCCAGAACCAAAAATGGGCTGACGTACCCAAAAATGCACTGAGGACCTCAAAAATGGATTGAGGAACCCAGAAATGAATTGAGGGAACCAAGAATGGATCGCAGAACCCAAAAATGGATTGAGGAAAGCAAAAATTGGCTGAGGGACCAAAAATGAACTGAGGGACCAAAAATGGGATGAGGGAGCTCTGAAATGGGATGAGAAACCTAAAAATGGGCTGAGAAACTCAAGAATGGATTGAGGAACCCAAAAATGGGTTGAGGAACAAAAAAATGGTCTGAGAAACTAAAAAATGGATTGAGGAACCCAAAAATGGGCTGAGAAATACAAATATACACTGGATTAACGAACCAAAAATGGACTGAGGGTCCCAAAAATGGATTGAGAAACCCAAAACATGATTCAAGAATCCAAAAACAGGCTGAGGGAACTAAAAATGGATTGCACAACCCAAAAATGGACTGAGGGAAGCAAAATGGGCTGAGGAAATCAAAATTTGGTTGAGAGAGACAAAAATGGATTGAGGAACCCAAAAATGGTCTGAGAAAGCCGAAAATGGAATCCAGAACCAAAAATGGGCTGACGTACCCAAAAATGCACTGAGGAACTCAAAAATGGATTGAGGAACCCAGAAATGAATTGAGGGAACCAAGAATGGATCGCAGAACCCAAAAATGGATTGAGGAAAGCAAAAATTGTCTGAGGGACCAAAACTGAACTGAGGGACCAAAAATGGGATGAGGGAGCTCTGAAATGGGATGAGAAACCTAAAAATGGGCTGAGAAACTCAAGAATGGATTGAGGAACCCAAAAATGGGTTGAGGAACAAAAAAATGGTCTGAGAAACTAAAAAATGGATTGAGGAACCCAAAAATGGGCTGAGAAATACAAAAATATACTGGATTAACGAACCAAAAATGGACTGAGGGTCCCAAAAATGGATTGAGAAACCCAAACATGATTCAGGAATCCAAAAACGGGCTGAGGGAACTAAAAATGGATTGCACAACCCAAAAATGAACTGAGGGAAGCAAAAATGGGCTGAGGAAATCAAAATTTGGTTGAGAGAGACAAAAATGGATTGAGGAACCCAAAAATGGTCTGAGAAACCCGAAAATGGAATCCAGAACCAAAATGGCTGACGTACCCAAAAATGCACTGAGGAACTCAAAAATGGATTGAGGAACCCAGAAATGAATTGAGGGAACCAAGAATGGATCGCAGAACCCAAAAATGGATTGAGGAAAGCAAAAATTGTCTGAGGGACCAAAAATGAACTGAGGGACCAAAAATGGGATGAGGGAGCTCTGAAATGGGATGAGAAACCTAAAAATGGGCTGAGAAACTCAAGAATGGATTGAGGAACCCAAAAATGGATTGAGGAACAAAAAAATGGTCTGAGAAACTAAAAAATGGATTGAGGAACCCAAAAATGGGCTGAGAAATACAAATATATACTGGATTAATGAACCAAAAATGGACTGAGGGTCCCAAAAATGGATTGAGAAACCCAAAACATGATTCAAGAATCCAAAAACAGGCTGAGGGAACTAGAAATGGATTGCACAACCCAAAAATGGACTGAGGGAAGCAAAAATGGGCTGAGGAAATCAAAATTTGGTTGAGAGAGACAAAAATGGATTGAGGAACCCAAAAATGGTCTGAGAAAGCCGAAAATGGAATCCAGAACCAAAAATGGGCTGACGTACCCAAAAATGCACTGAGGAACTCAAAAATGGATTGAGGAACCCAGAAATGAATTGAGGGAACCAAGAATGGATCGCAGAACCCAAAAATGGATTGAGGAAAGCAAAAATTGGCTGAGGGACCAAAAATGAACTGAGGGACCAAAAATGGGATGAGGGAGCTCTGAAATGGGATGAGAAACCTAAAAATAGGCTGAGAAACTCAAGAATGGATTGAGGAACCCAAAAATGGATTGAGGAACAAAAAAATGGTCTGAGAAACTAAAAAATGGATTGAGGAACCCAAAAATGGGCTGAGAAATACAAAAATATACTGGATTAACGAACCAAAAATGGACTGAGGGTCCCAAAAATGGATTGAGAAACCCAAAACATGATTCAGGAATCCAAAAACGGGCTGAGGGAACTAAAAATGGATTGCACAACCCAAAAATGGACTGAGGGAAGCAAAAATGGGCTGAGGAAATCAAAATTTGGTTGAGAGAGACAAAAATGGATTGAGGAACCCAAAAATGGTCTGAGAAAGCCGAAAATGGAATCCAGAACCAAAAATGGGCTGACGTACCCAAAAATGCACTGAGGAACTCAAAAATGGATTGAGGAACCCAGAAATGAATTGAGGGAACCAAGAATGGATCGCAGAACCCAAAAATGGATTGAGGAAAGCAAAAATTGTCTGAGGGACCAAAAATGAACTGAGGGACCAAAAATGGGATGAGGGAGCTCTGAAATGGGATGAGAAACCTAAAAATGGGCTGAGAAACTCAAGAATGGATTGAGGAACCCAAAAATGGGTTGAGGAACAAAAAAATGGTCTGAGAAACTAAAAAATGGATTGAGGAACCCAAAAATGGGCTGAGAAATACAAATATATACTGGATTAACGAACCAAAAATGGACTGAGGGTCCCAAAAATGGATTGAGAAACCCAAAACATGATTCAAGAATCCAAAAACAGGCTGAGGGAACTAAAAATGGATTGCACAACCCAAAAATGGACTGAGGGAAGCAAAAATGGGCTGAGGAAATCAAAATTTGGTTGAGAGAGACAAAAATGGATTGAGGAACCCAAAAATGGTCTGAGAAACCCGAAAATGGAATCCAGAACCAAAAATGGGCTGACGTACCCAAAAATGCACTGAGGAACTCAAAAATGGATTGAGGAACCCAGAAATGAATTGAGGGAACCAAGAATGGATCGCAGAACCCAAAAATGGATTGAGGAAAGCAAAAATTGGCTGAGGGACCAAAAATGAACTGAGGGACCAAAAATGGGATGAGGGAGCTCTGAAATGGGATGAGAAACCTAAAAATGGGCTGAGAAACTCAAGAATGGATTGAGGAACCCAAAAATGGGTTGAGGAACAAAAAAATGGTCTGAGAAACTAAAAAATGGATTGAGGAACCCAAAAATGGGCTGAGAAATACAAATATACACTGGATTAACGAACCAAAAATGGACTGAGGGTCCCAAAAATGGATTGAGAAACCCAAAACGTGATTCAAGAATCCAAAAACAGGCTGAGGGAACTAAAAATGGATTGCACAACCCAAAAATGGACTGAGGGAAGCAAAAATGGGCTGAGGAAATCAAAATTTGGTTGAGAGAGACAAAAATGGATTGAGGAACCCAAAAATGGTCTGAGAAAGCCGAAAATGGAATCCAGAACCAAAAATGGGCTGACGTACCCAAAAATGCACTGAGGAACTCAAAAATGGATTGAGGAACCCAGAAATGAATTGAGGGAACCAAGAATGGATCGCAGAACCCAAAAATGGATTGAGGAAAGCAAAAATTGGCTGAGGGACCAAAAATGAACTGAGGGACCAAAAATGGGATGAGGGAGCTCTGAAATGGGATGAGAAACCTAAAAATGGGCTGAGAAACTCAAGAATGGATTGAGGAACCCAAAAATGGATTGAGGAACAAAAAAATGGTCTGAGAAACTAAAAAATGGATTGAGGAACCCAAAAATGGGCTGAGAAATACAAAAATATACTGGATTAACGAACCAAAATTGGACTGAGGGTCCCAAAAATGGATTGAGAAACCCAAAACATGATTCAGGAATCCAAAAACGGGCTGAGGGAACTAAAAATGGATTGCACAACCCAAAAATGAACTGAGGGAAGCAAAAAAGGGCTGAGGAAATCAAAATTTGGTTGAGAGAGACAAAAATGGATTGAGGAACCCAAAAATGGTCTGAGAAACCCGAAAATGGAATCCAGAACCAAAAATGGGCTGACGTACCCAAAAATGCACTGAGGAACTCAAAAATGGATTGAGGAACCCAGAAATGAATTGAGGGAACCAAGAATGGATCGCAGAACCCAAAAATGGATTGAGGAAAGCAAAAATTGGCTGAGGGACCAAAAATGAACTGAGGGACCAAAAATGGGATGAGGGAGCTCTGAAATGGGATGAGAAACCTAAAAATGGGCTGAGAAACTCAAGAATGGATTGAGGAACCCAAAAATGGATTGAGGAACAAAAAAATGGTCTGAGAAACTAAAAAATGGATTGAGGAACCCAAAAATGGGCTGAGAAATACAAATATATACTGGATTAACGAACCAAAAATGGACTGAGGGTCCCAAAAATGGATTGAGAAACCCAAAACATGATTCAGGAATCCAAAAACGGGCTGAGGGAACTAAAAATGGATTGCACAACCCAAAAATGAACTGAGGGAAGCAAAAATGGGCTGAGGAAATCAAAATTTGGTTGAGAGAGACAAAAATGGATTGAGGAACCCAAAAATGGTCTGAGAAACCCGAAAATGGAATCCAGAACCAAAAATGGGCTGACGTACCCAAAAATGCACTGAGGAACTAAAAAATGGATTGAGGAACCCAGAAATGAATTGAGGGAACCAAGAATGGATCGCAGAACCCAAAAATGGATTGAGGAAAGCAAAAATTGGCTGAAGGACCAACAATGAACTGAAGAATGAAAAATGGGATGAGGGAGCTCTGAAATGGGCTGAGAAAATAAAAAATTGATTGAGGAACCCAAAAATGGGTTGAGGGACCCAAAAATAGATTGCAGAACCCAAAAATAGACTGAGGGAAGCAAAAATGGGCTGAGGGAACAAAAATGAGCTGAAGAACCAAAAATTTGGACGAGAGAGATCAAAAATCAGCTGAAAATATAAAAAATTGGTTGATTGAATCCAAAAATGGACCGAGGAACCCAAAAATGGACCGAGGAACCCAAATTGGATTGAGGAACCCAAAAATGGGCAGCGAAAACTAAAAATGGACGGAGGGACCTAAAACTGGGGTCGATGGAACTCAAAATTGGCTGATGGACCCAGAAATGGACTGAGAGACTCAAAAATGGATTGAGAAACCCAGAAATGGATTGAGGGACCCAAGAATGGATCGAGGAACCCAAAAATGCACTGAGGAACTCAAAAATGAGCTGAGGAACCGAAAAATGGATTCAGGGCTTCAAAAATTAGCTGAGGAAACCAAAAATGGATTGAGATACCCAAAAATGGATTGAGGAAAGCAAAAATGGGCTGAGGGACCAAAAATGAACTGAAGAACAAAAACATGGGACGAGGGATCTCAAAAATGGGCTGAGAAACCCAAAAACGTGCTGAGACTCAAAAATGGATTTAGGATCTCAAAAATTGATTGAGGAACCCAAAAACGGGCTGAGGGACCTAAAAATAGATTGCAGAACCCAAAAATGGACTGAGGGAAGCAAAAATGGGCTGAGGAACCCAAAATTTGGCTGAGAGACGCAAAAATGGATTGAGGAATCCAAAAATGCTCTGAGAAAGCCAAAAATGGATTGAGGAACCCCAAATTGGGCCGACGTACCCAAAAATGCACTGAGCGACTCAAAAAATGGATTGAGGAAACCAGAAATGAATTGAGGGGAACCAAGAATGGATCGCAGAACCCAAAAATGGATTGAGGAAAGCAAAAATTGGCTGAGGGACCAAAAATGAACTGAGGGACCAAAAATGGGATGAGGGAGCTCTGAAATGGGATGAGAAACCTAAAAATGGGCTGAGAAACTCAAGAATGGATTGAGGAACCCAAAAATGGATTGAGGAACAAAAAAATGGTCTGAGAAACTAAAAAATGGATTGAGGAACCCAAAAATGGGCTGAGAAATACAAATATATACTGGATTAACGAACCAAAAATGGACTGAGGGTCCCAAAAATGGATTGAGAAACCCAAAACATGATTCAGGAATCCAAAAACGGGCTGAGGGAACTAAAAATGGATTGCACAACCCAAAAATGAACTGAGGGAAGCAAAAATGGGCTGAGGAAATCAAAATTTGGTTGAGAGAGACAAAAATGGATTGAGGAACCCAAAAATGGTCTGAGAAACCCGAAAATGGAATCCAGAACCAAAAATGGGCTGACGTACCCAAAAATGCACTGAGGAACTCAAAAATGGATTGAGGAACCCAGAAATGAATTGAGGGAACCAAGAATGGATCGCAGAACCCAAAAATGGATTGAGGAAAGCAAAAATTGTCTGAGGGACCAAAAATGAACTGAGGGACCAAAAATGGGATGAGGGAGCTCTGAAATGGGATGAGAAACCTAAAAATGGGCTGAGAAACTCAAGAATGGATTGAGGAACCCAAAAATGGGTTGAGGAACAAAAAAATGGTCTGAGAAACTAAAAAATGGATTGAGGAACCCAAAAATGGGCTGAGAAATACAAATATATACTGGATTAACGAACCAAAAATGGACTGAGGGTCCCAAAAATGGATTGAGAAACCCAAAACATGATTCAGGAATCCAAAAACGGACTGAGGGAACTAAAAATGGATTGCACAACCCAAAAATGAACTGAGGGAAGCAAAAATGGGCTGAGGAAATCAAAATTTGGTTGAGAGAGACAAAAATGGATTGAGGAACCCAAAAATGGTCTGAGAAAGCCGAAAATGGAATCCAGAACCAAAAATGGGCTGACGTACCCAAAAATGCACTGAGGAACTCAAAAATGGATTGAGGAACCCAGAAATGAATTGAGGGAACCAAGAATGGATCGCAGAACCCAAAAATGGATTGAGGAAAGCAAAAATTGTCTGAGGGACCAAAAATGAACTGAGGGACCAAAAATGGGATGAGGGAGCTCTGAAATGGGATGAGAAACCTAAAAATGGGCTGAGAAACTCAAGAATGGATTGAGGAACCCAAAAATGGGTTGAGGAACAAAAAAATGGTCTGAGAAACTAAAAAATGGATTGAGGAACCCAAAAATGGGCTGAGAAATACAAATATATACTGGATTAACGAACCAAAAATGGACTGAGGGTCCCAAAAATGGATTGAGAAACCCAAAACATGATTCAGGAATCCAAAAACGGGCTGAGGGAACTAAAAATGGATTGCACAACCCAAAAATGAACTGAGGGAAGCAAAAATGGGCTGAGGAAATCAAAATTTGGTTGAGAGAGACAAAAATGGATTGACGAACCCAAAAATGGTCTGAGAAACCCGAAAATGGAATCCAGAACCAAAAATGGGCTGACGTACCCAAAAATGCACTGAGGAACTCAAAAATGGATTGAGGAACCCAGAAATGAATTGAGGGAACCAAGAATGGATCGCAGAACCCAAAAATGGATTGAGGAAAGCAAAAATTGGCTGAGGGACCAAAAATGAACTGACGGACCAAAAATGGGATGAGGGAGCTCTGAAATGGGATGAGAAACCTAAAAATGGGCTGAGAAACTCAAGAATGGATTGAGGAACCCAAAAATGGGTTGAGGAACAAAAAAATGGTCTGAGAAACTAAAAAATGGATTGAGGAACCCAAAAATGGGCTGAGAAATACAAATATATACTGGATTAACGAACCAAAAATGGACTGAGGGTCCCAAAAATGGATTGAGAAACCCAAAACATGATTCAGGAATCCAAAAACGGGCTGAGGGAACTAAAAATGGATTGCACAACCCAAAAATGAACTGAGGGAAGCAAAAATGGGCTGAGGAAATCAAAATTTGGTTGAGAGAGACAAAAATGGATTGAGGAACCCAAAAATGGTCTGAGAAAGCCGAAAATGGAATCCAGAACCAAAAATGGGCTGACGTACCCAAAAATGCACTGAGGAACTCAAAAATGGATTGAGGAACCCAGAAATGAATTGAAGGAACCAAGAATGGATCGCAGAACCCAAAAATGGATTGAGGAAAGCAAAAATTGTCTGAGGGACCAAAAATGAACTGAGGGACCAAAAATGGGATGAGGGAGCTCTGAAATGGGATGAGAAACCTAAAAATGGGCTGAGAAACTCAAGAATGGATTGAGAAACCCAAAAATGGGTTGAGGAACAAAAAAATGGTCTGAGAAACTAAAAAATGGATTGAGGAACCCAAAAATGGGCTGAGAAATACAAATATATACTGGATTAACGAACCAAAAATGGACTGAGGGTCCCAAAAATGGATTGAGAAACCCAAAACATGATTCAAGAATCCAAAAACAGGCTGAGGGAACTAAAAATGGATTGCACAACCCAAAAATGGACTGAGGGAAGCAAAAATGGGCTGAGGAAATCAAAATTTGGTTGAGAGAGACAAAAATGGATTGAGGAACCCAAAAATGGTCTGAGAAACCCGAAAATGGAATCCAGAACCAAAAATGGGCTGACGTACCCAAAAATGCACTGAGGAACTCAAAAATGGATTGAGGAACCCAGAAATGAATTGAGGGAACCAAGAATGGATCGCAGAACCCAAAAATGGATTGAGGAAAGCAAAAATTGGCTGAGGGACCAAAAATGAACTGAGGGACCAAAAATGGGATGAGGGAGCTCTGAAATGGGATGAGAAACCTAAAAATGGGCTGAGAAACTCAAGAATGGATTGAGGAATCCAAAAATGGATTGAGGAACAAAAAAATGGTCTGAGAAACTAAAAAATGGATTGAGGAACCCAAAAATGGGCTGAGAAATACAAATATATACTGGATTAACGAACCAAAAATGGACTGAGGGTCCCAAAAATGGATTGAGAAACCCAAAACATGATTCAGGAATCCAAAAACGGGCTGAGGGAACTAAAAATGGATTGCACAACCCAAAAATGAACTGAGGGAAGCAAAAATGGGCTGAGGAAATCAAAATTTGGTTGAGAGAGACAAAAATGGATTGAGGAACCCAAAAATGGTCTGAGAAAGCCGAAAATGGAATCCAGAACCAAAAATGGGCTGACGTACCCAAAAATGCACTGAGGAACTCAAAAATGGATTGAGGAACCCAGAAATGAATTGAGGGAACCAAGAATGGATCGCAGAACCCAAAAATGGATTGAGGAAAGCAAAAATTGTCTGAGGGACCAAAAATGAACTGAGGGACCAAAAATGGGATGAGGGAGCTCTGAAATGGGATGAGAAACCTAAAAATGGGCTGAGAAACTCAAGAATGGATTGAGGAACCCAAAAATGGGTTGAGGAACAAAAAAATGGTCTGAGAAACTAAAAAATGGATTGAGGAACCCAAAAATGGGCTGAGAAATACAAATATATACTGGATTAACGAACCAAAAATGGACTGAGGGTCCCAAAAATGGATTGAGAAACCCAAAACATGATTCAAGAATCCAAAAACAGGCTGAGGGAACTAAAAATGGATTGCACAACCCAAAAATGGACTGAGGGAAGCAAAAATGGGCTGAGGAAATCAAAATTTGGTTGAGAGAGACAAAAATGGATTGAGGAACCCAAAAATGGTCTGAGAAACCCGAAAATGGAATCCAGAACCAAAAATGGGCTGACGTACCCAAAAATGCACTGAGGAACTTAAAAATGGATTGAGGAACCCAGAAATGAATTGAGGGAACCAAGAATGGATCGCAGAACCCAAAAATGGATTGAGGAAAGCAAAAATTGTCTGAGGGACCAAAAATGAACTGAGGGACCAAAAATGGGATGAGGGAGCTCTGAAATGGGATGAGAAACCTAAAAATGGGCTGAGAAACTCAAGAATGGATTGAGGAACCCAAAAATGGATTGAGGAACAAAAAAATGGTCTGAGAAACTAAAAAATGGATTGAGGAACCCAAAAATGGGCTGAGAAATACAAATATATACTGGATTAACGAACCAAAAATGGACTGAGGGTCCCAAAAATGGATTGAGAAACCCAAAACATGATTCAGGAATCCAAAAACGGGCTGAGGGAACTAAAAATGGATTGCACAACCCAAAAATGAACTGAGGGAAGCAAAAATGGGCTGAGGAAATCAAAATTTGGTTGAGAGAGACAAAAATGGATTGAGGAACCCAAAAATGGTCTGAGAAACCCGAAAATGGAATCCAGAACCAAAAATGGGCTGACGTACCCAAAAATGCACTGAGGAACTCAAAAATGGATTGAGGAACCCAGAAATGAATTGAGGGAACCAAGAATGGATCGCAGAACCCAAAAATGGATTGAGGAAAGCAAAAATTGTCTGAGGGACCAAAAATGAACTGAGGGACCAAAAATGGGATGAGGGAGCTCTGAAATGGGATGAGAAACCTAAAAATGGGCTGAGAAACTCAAGAATGGATTGAGGAACCCAAAAATGGGTTGAGGAACAAAAAAATGGTCTGAGAAACTAAAAAATGGATTGAGGAACCCAAAAATGGGCTGAGAAATACAAATATATACTGGATTAACGAACCAAAAATGGACTGAGGGTCCCAAAAATGGATTGAGAAACCCAAAACATGATTCAAGAATCCAAAAACAGGCTGAGGGAACTAAAAATGGATTGCACAACCCAAAAATGGACTGAGGGAAGCAAAAATGGGCTGAGGAAATCAAAATTTGGTTGAGAGAGACAAAAATGGATTGAGGAACCCAAAAATGGTCTGAGAAACCCGAAAATGGAATCCAGAACCAAAAATGGGCTGACGTACCCAAAAATGCACTGAGGAACTCAAAAATGGATTGAGGAACCCAGAAATGAATTGAGGGAACCAAGAATGGATCGCAGAACCCAAAAATGGATTGAGGAAAGCAAAAATTGGCTGAGGGACCAAAAATGAACTGAGGGACCAAAAATGGGATGAGGGAGCTCTGAAATGGGATGAGAAACCTAAAAATGGGCTGAGAAACTCAAGAATGGATTGAGGAACCCAAAAATGGATTGAGGAACAAAAAAATGGTCTGAGAAACTAAAAAATGGATTGAGGAACCCAAAAATGGGCTGAGAAATACAAATATATACTGGATTAACGAACCAAAAATGGACTGAGGGTCCCAAAAATGGATTGAGAAACCCAAAACATGATTCAGGAATCCAAAAACGGGCTGAGGGAACTAAAAATGGATTGCACAACCCAAAAATGAACTGAGGGAAGCAAAAATGGGCTGAGGAAATCAAAATTTGGTTGAGAGAGACAAAAATGGATTGAGGAACCCAAAAATGGTCTGAGAAACCCGAAAATGGAATCCAGAACCAAAAATGGGCTGACGTACCCAAAAATGCACTGAGGAACTCAAAAATGGATTGAGGAACCCAGAAATGAATTGAGGGAACCAAGAATGGATCGCAGAACCCAAAAATGGATTGAGGAAAGCAAAAATTGGCTGAGGGACCAAAAATGAACTGAGGGACCAAAAATGGGATGAGGGAGCTCTGAAATGGGATGAGAAACCTAAAAATGGGCTGAGAAACTCAAGAATGGATTGAGGAACCCAAAAATGGGTTGAGGAACAAAAAAATGGTCTGAGAAACTAAAAAATGGATTGAGGAACCCAAAAATGGGCTGAGAAATACAAATATATACTGGATTAACGAACCAAAAATGGACTGAGGGTCCCAAAAATGGATTGAGAAACCCAAAACATGATTCAAGAATCCAAAAACAGGCTGAGGGAACTAAAAATGGATTGCACAACCCAAAAATGGACTGAGGGAAGCAAAAATGGGCTGAGGAAATCAAAATTTGGTTGAGAGAGACAAAAATGGATTGAGGAACCCAAAAATGGTCTGAGAAACCCGAAAATGGAATCCAGAACCAAAAATGGGCTGACGTACCCAAAAATGCACTGAGGAACTCAAAAATGGATTGAGGAACCCAGAAATGAATTGAGGGAACCAAGAATGGATCGCAGAACCCAAAAATGGATTGAGGAAAGCAAAAATTGGCTGAGGGACCAAAAATGAACTGAGGGACCAAAAATGAGATGAGGAGCTCTGAAATGGGATGAGAAACCTAAAAATGGGCTGAGAAACTCAAGAATGGATTGAGGAACCCAAAAATGGATTGAGGAACAAAAAAATGGTCTGAGAAACTAAAAAATGGATTGAGGAACCCAAAAATGGGCTGAGAAATACAAAAATATACTGGATTAACGAACCAAAAATGGACTGAGGGTACCAAAAATGGATTGAGAAACCCAAAACATGATTCCGGAATCCAAAAATGGGCTGAGGGAACTAAAAATGGATTGCACAACCCAAAAATGAACTGAGGGAAGCAAAAATGGGCTGAGGAAATCAAAATTTGGTTGAGAGAGACAAAAATGGATTGAGGAACCCAAAAATGGTCTGAGAAACCCGAAAATGGAATCCAGAACCAAAAATGGGCTGACGTACCCAAAAATGCACTGAGGAACTCAAAAATGGATTGAGGAACCCAGAAATGAATTGAGAAAACCAAGAATGGATCGCAGAACCCAAAAATGGATTGAGGAAAGCAAAAATTGGCTGAGGGACCAAAAATGGGATGAGGGAGCTCTGAAATGGGATGAGAAACCTAAAAATGGGCTGAGAAACTCAAGAATGGATTGAGGAACCCAAAAATGGGTTGAGGAACAAAAAAATGGTCTGAGAAACTAAAAAATGGATTGAGGAACCCAAAAATGGGCTGAGAAATACAAATATATACTGGATTAACGAACCAAAAATGGACTGAGGGTCCCAAAAATGGATTGAGAAACCCAAAACATGATTCAAGAATCCAAAAACAGGCTGAGGGAACTAAAAATGGATTGCACAACCCAAAAATGGACTGAGGGAAGCAAAAATGGGCTGAGGAAATCAAAATGTGGTTGAGAGAGACAAAAATGGATTGAGGAACCCAAAAATGGTCTGAGAAACCCGAAAATGGAATCCAGAACCAAAAATGGGCTGACGTACCCAAAAATGCACTGAGGAACTCAAAAATGGATTGAGGAACCCAGAAATGAATTGAGGGAACCAAGAATGGATCGCAGAACCCAAAAATGGATTGAGGAAAGCAAAAATTGTCTGAGGGACCAAAAATGAACTGAGGGACCAAAAATGGGATGAGGGAGCTCTGAAATGGGATGAGAAACCTAAAAATGGGCTGAGAAACTCAAGAATGGATTGAAGAACCCAAAAATGGGTTGAGGAACAAAAAAATGGTCTGAGAAACTAAAAAATGGATTGAGGAACCCAAAAATGGGCTGAGAAATACAAAAATATACTGGATTAACGAACCAAAAATGGACTGAGGGTCCCAAAAATGGATTGAGAAACCCAAAACATGATTCAGGAATCCAAAAACGGGCTGAGGGAACTAAAAATGGATTGCACAACCCAAAAATGAACTGAGGGAAGCAAAAATGGGCTGAGGAAATCAAAATTTGGTTGAGAGAGACAAAAATGGATTGAGGAACCCAAAAATGGTCTGAGAAAGCCGAAAATGGAATCCAGAACCAAAAATGGGCTGACGTACCCAAAAATGCACTGAGGAACTCAAAAATGGATTGAGGAACCCAGAAATGAATTGAGGGAACCAAGAATGGATCGCAGAACCCAAAAATGGATTGAGGAAAGCAAAAATTGGCTGAGGGACCAAAAATGAACTGAGGGACCAAAAATGGGATGAGGGAGCTCTGAAATGGGATGAGAAACCTAAAAATGGGCTGAGAAACTCAAGAATGGATTGAGGAACCCAAAAATGGGTTGAGGAACAAAAAAATGGTCTGAGAAACTAAAAAATGGATTGAGGAACCCAAAAATGGGCTGAGAAATACAAAAATATACTGGATTAACGAACCAAAAATGGACTGAGGGTCCCAAAAATGGATTGAGAAACCCAAAACATGATTCCGGAATCCAAAAACAGGCTGAGGGAACTAAAAATGGATTGCACAACCCAAAAATGGACTGAGGGAAGCAAAAATGGGCTGAGGAAATCAAAATTTGGTTGAGAGAGACAAAAATGGATTGAGGAACCCAAAAATGGTCTGAGAAACCCGAAAATGGAATCCAGAACCAAAAATGGGCTGACGTACCCAAAAATGCACTGAGGAAATCAAAAATGGATTGAGGAACCCAAAAATGGATTGAGGAACCCAGAAATGAATTGAGGAAACCAAGAATGGATCGCAGAACCCAAAAATGGATTGAGGAAAGCAAAAATTGGCTGAGGGACCAAAAATGGGATGAGGGAGCTCTGAAATGGGATGAGAAACCTAAAAATGGGCTGAGAAACTCAAGAATGGATTGAGGAACCCAAAAATGGGTTGAGGAACAAAAAAATGGTCTGAGAAACTAAAAAATGGATTGAGGAACCCAAAAATGGGCTGAGAAATACAAATATATACTGGATTAACGAACCAAAAATGGACTGAGGGTCCCAAAAATGGATTGAGAAACCCAAAACATGATTCAAGAATCCAAAAACAGGCTGAGGGAACTAAAAATGGATTGCACAACCCAAAAATGGACTGAGGGAAGCAAAAATGGGCTGAGGAAATCAAAATGTGGTTGAGAGAGACAAAAATGGATTGAGGAACCCAAAAATGGTCTGAGAAACCCGAAAATGGAATCCAGAACCAAAAATGGGCTGACGTACCCAAAAATGCACTGAGGAACTCCAAAATGGATTGAGGAACCCAGAAATGAATTGAGGGAACCAAGAATGGATCGCAGAACCCAAAAATGGATTGAGGAAAGCAAAAATTGTCTGAGGGACCAAAAATGAACTGAGGGACCAAAAATGGGATGAGGGAGCTCTGAAATGGGATGAGAAACCTAAAAATGGGCTGAGAAACTCAAGAATGGATTGAGGAACCCAAAAATGGGTTGAGGAACAAAAAAATGGTCTGAGAAACTAAAAAATGGATTGAGGAACCCAAAAATGGGCTGAGAAATACAAAAATATACTGGATTAACGAACCAAAAATGGACTGAGGGTCCCAAAAATGGATTGAGAAACCCAAAACATGATTCAGGAATCCAAAAACGGGCTGAGGGAACTAAAAATGGTTTGCACAACCCAAAAATGAACTGAGGGAAGCAAAAATGGGCTGAGGAAATCAAAATTTGGTTGAGAGAGACAAAAATGGATTGAGGAACCCAAAAATGGTCTGAGAAAGCCGAAAATGGAATCCAGAACCAAAAATGGGCTGACGTACCCAAAAATGCACTGAGGAACTCAAAAATGGATTGAGGAACCCAGAAATGAATTGAGGGAACCAAGAATGGATCGCAGAACCCAAAAATGGATTGAGGAAAGCAAAAATTGGCTGAGGGACCAAAAATGAACTGAGGGACCAAAAATGGGATGAGGGAGCTCTGAAATGGGATGAGAAACCTAAAAATGGGCTGAGAAACTCAAGAATGGATTGAGGAACCCAAAAATGGGTTGAGGAACAAAAAAATGGTCTGAGAAACTAAAAAATGGATTGAGGAACCCAAAAATGGGCTGAGAAATACAAATATATACTGGATTAACGAACCAAAAATGGACTGAGGGTCCCAAAAATGGATTGAGAAACCCAAAACATGATTCAAGAATCCAAAAACAGGCTGAGGGAACTAAAAATGGATTGCACAACCCAAAAATGGACTGAGGGAAGCAAAAATGGGCTGAGGAAATCAAAATTTGGTTGAGAGAGACAAAAATGGATTGAGGAACCCAAAAATGGTCTGAGAAACCCGAAAATGGAATCCAGAACCAAAAATGGGCTGACGTACCCAAAAATGCACTGAGGAACTCAAAAATGGATTGAGGAACCCAGAAATGAATTGAGGGAACCAAGAATGGATCGCAGAACCCAAAAATGGATTGAGGAAAGCAAAAATTGGCTGAGGGACCAAAAATGAACTGAGGGACCAAAAATGGGATGAGGGAGCTCTGAAATGGGATGAGAAACCTAAAAATGGGCTGAGAAACTCAAGAATGGATTGAGGAACCCAAAAATGGATTGAGGAACAAAAAAATGGTCTGAGAAACTAAAAAATGGATTGAGGAACCCAAAAATGGGCTGAGAAATACAAATATATACTGGATTAACGAACCAAAAATGGACTGAGGGTCCCAAAAATGGATTGAGAAACCCAAAACATGATTCCGGAATCCAAAAACGGGCTGAGGGAACTAAAAATGGATTGCACAACCCAAAAATGAACTGAGGGAAGCAAAAATGGGCTGAGGAAATCAAAATTTGGTTGAGAGAGACAAAAATGGATTGAGGAACCCAAAAATGGTCTGAGAAAGCCGAAAATGGAATCCAGAACCAAAAATGGGCTGACGTACCCAAAAATGCACTGAGGAACTCAAAAATGGATTGAGGAACCCAGAAATGAATTGAGGGAACCAAGAATGGATCGCAGAACCCAAAAATGGATTGAGGAAAGCAAAAATTGGCTGAGGGACCAAAAATGAACTGAGGGACCAAAAATGGGATGAGGGAGCTCTGAAATGGGATGAGAAACCTAAAAATGGGCTGAGAAACTCAAGAATGGATTGAGGAACCCAAAAATGGGTTGAGGAACAAAAAAATGGTCTGAGAAACTAAAAAATGGATTGAGGAACCCAAAAATGGGCTGAGAAATACAAATATATACTGGATTAACGAACCAAAAATGGACTGAGGGTCCCAAAAATGGATTGAGAAACCCAAAACATGATTCAAGAATCCAAAAACAGGCTGAGGGAACTAAAAATGGATTGCACAACCCAAAAATGGACTGAGGGAAGCAAAAATGGGCTGAGGAAATCAAAATTTGGTTGAGAGAGACAAAAATGGATTGAGGAACCCAAAAATGGTCTGAGAAAGCCGAAAATGGAATCCAGAACCAAAAATGGGCTGACGTACCCAAAAATGCACTGAGGAACTCAAAAATGGATTGAGGAACCCAGAAATGAATTGAGGGAACCAAGAATGGATCGCAGAACCCAAAAATGGATTGAGGAAAGCAAAAATTGGCTGAGGGACCAAAAATGAACTGAGGGACCAAAAATGGGATGAGGGAGCTCTGAAATGGGATGAGAAACCTAAAAATGGGCTGAGAAACTCAAGAATGGATTGAGGAACCCAAAAATGGATTGAGGAACAAAAAAATGGTCTGAGAAACTAAAAAATGGATTGAGGAACCCAAAAATGGGCTGAGAAATACAAAAATATACTGGATTAACGAACCAAAAATGGACTGAGGGTCCCAAAAATGGATTGAGAAACCCAAAACATGATTCCGGAATCCAAAAACGGGCTGAGGGAACTAAAAATGGATTGCACAACCCAAAAATGAACTGAGGGAAGCAAAAATGGGCTGAGGAAATCAAAATTTGGTTGAGAGAGACAAAAATGGATTGAGGAACCCAAAAATGGTCTGAGAAAGCCGAAAATGGAATCCAGAACCAAAAATGGGCTGACGTACCCAAAAATGCACTGAGGAACTCAAAAATGGATTGAGGAACCCAGAAATGAATTGAGGAAACCAAGAATGGATCGCAGAACCCAAAAATGGATTGAGGAAAGCAAAAATTGGCTGAGGGACCAAAAATGGGATGAGGGAGCTCTGAAATGGGATGAGAAACCTAAAAATGGGCTGAGAAACTCAAGAATGGATTGAGGAACCCAAAAATGGGTTGAGGAACAAAAAAATGGTCTGAGAAACTAAAAAATGGATTGAGGAACCCAAAAATGGGCTGAGAAATACAAAAATATACTGGATTAACGAACCAAAAATGGACTGAGGGTCCCAAAAATGGATTGAGAAACCCAAAACATGATTCAAGAATCCAAAAACAGGCTGAGGGAACTAAAAATGGATTGCACAACCCAAAAATGGACTGAGGGAAGCAAAAATGGGCTGAGGAAATCAAAATTTGGTTGAGAGAGACAAAAATGGATTGAGGAACCCAAAAATGGTCTGAGAAAGCCGAAAATGGAATCCAGAACCAAAAATGGGCTGACGTACCCAAAAATGCACTGAGGAACTCAAAAATGGATTGAGGAACCCAGAAATGAATTGAGGGAACCAAGAATGGATCGCAGAACCCAAAAATGGATTGAGGAAAGCAAAAATTGTCTGAGGGACCAAAAATGAACTGAGGGACCAAAAATGGGATGAGGGAGCTCTGAAATGGGATGAGAAACCTAAAAATGGGCTGAGAAACTCAAGAATGGATTGAGGAACCCAAAAATGGGTTGAGGAACAAAAAAATGGTCTCAGAAACTAAAAAATGGATTGAGGAACCCAAAAATGGGCTGAGAAATACAAAAATATACTGGATTAACGAACCAAAAATGGACTGAGGGTCCCAAAAATGGATTGAGAAACCCAAAACATGATTCAGGAATCCAAAAACGGGCTGAGGGAACTAAAAATGGATTGCACAACCCAAAAATGAACTGAGGGAAGCAAAAATGGGCTGAGGAAATCAAAATTTGGTTGAGAGAGACAAAAATGGATTGAGGAACCCAAAAATGGTCTGAGAAAGCCGAAAATGGAATCCAGAACCAAAAATGGGCTGACGTACCCAAAAATGCACTGAGGAACTCAAAAATGGATTGAGGAACCCAGAAATGAATTGAGGGAACCAAGAATGGATCGCAGAACCCAAAAATGGATTGAGGAAAGCAAAAATTGGCTGAGGGACCAAAAATGAACTGAGGGACCAAAAATGGGATGAGGGAGCTCTGAAATGGGATGAGAAACCTAAAAATGGGCTGAGAAACTCAAGAATGGATTGAGGAACCCAAAAATGGGTTGAGGAACAAAAAAATGGTCTGAGAAACTAAAAAATGGATTGAGGAACCCAAAAATGGGCTGAGAAATACAAATATATACTGGATTAACGAACCAAAAATGGACTGAGGGTCCCAAAAATGGATTGAGAAACCCAAAACATGATTCAAGAATCCAAAAACAGGCTGAGGGAACTAAAAATGGATTGCACAACCCAAAAATGGACTGAGGGAAGCAAAAATGGGCTGAGGAAATCAAAATTTGGTTGAGAGAGACAAAAATGGATTGAGGAACCCAAAAATGGTCTGAGAAACCCGAAAATGGAATCCAGAACCAAAAATGGGCTGACGTACCCAAAAATGCACTGAGGAACTCAAAAATGGATTGAGGAACCCAGAAATGAATTGAGGGAACCAAGAATGGATCGCAGAACCCAAAAATGGATTGAGGAAAGCAAAAATTGGCTGAGGGACCAAAAATGAACTGAGGAACCAAAAATGGGATGAGGGAGCTCTGAAATGGGATGAGAAACCTAAAAATGGGCTGAGAAACTCAAGAATGGATTGAGGAACCCAAAAATGGGTTGAGGAACAAAAAAATGGTCTGAGAAACTAAAAAATGGATTGAGGAACCCAAAAATGGGCTGAGAAATACAAATATACACTGGATTAACGAACCAAAAATGGACTGAGGGTCCCAAAAATGGATTGAGAAACCCAAAACATGATTCAAGAATCCAAAAACAGGCTGAGGGAACTAAAAATGGATTGCACAACCCAAAAATGGACTGAGGGAAGCAAAAATGGGCTGAGGAAATCAAAATTTGGTTGAGAGAGACAAAAATGGATTGAGGAACCCAAAAATGGTCTGAGAAAGCCGAAAATGGAATCCAGAACCAAAAATGGGCTGACGTACCCAAAAATGCACTGAGGAACTCAAAAATGGATTGAGGAACCCAGAAATGAATTGAGGAAACCAAGAATGGATCGCAGAACCCAAAAATGGATTGAGGAAAGCAAAAATTGGCTGAGGGACCAAAAATGGGATGAGGGAGCTCTGAAATGGGATGAGAAACCTAAAAATGGGCTGAGAAACTCAAGAATGGATTGAGGAACCCAAAAATGGGTTGAGGAACAAAAAAATGGTCTGAGAAACTAAAAAATGGATTGAGGAACCCAAAAATGGGCTGAGAAATACAAAAATATACTGGATTAACGAACCAAAAATGGACTGAGGGTCCCAAAAATGGATTGAGAAACCCAAAACATGATTCAGGAATCCAAAAACGGGCTGAGGGAACTAAAAATGGTTTGCACAACCCAAAAATGGACTGAGGGAAGCAAAAATGGGCTGAGGAAATCAAAATTTGGTTGAGAGAGACAAAAATGGATTGAGGAACCCAAAAATGGTCTGAGAAAGCCGAAAATGGAATCCAGAACCAAAAATGGGCTGACGTACCCAAAAATGCACTGAGGAACTCAAAAATGGATTGAGGAACCCAGAAATGAATTGAGGGAACCAAGAATGGATCGCAGAACCCAAAAATGGATTGAGGAAAGCAAAAATTGTCTGAGGGACCAAAAATGAACTGAGGGACCAAAAATGGGATGAGGGAGCTCTGAAATGGGATGAGAAACCTAAAAATGGGCTGAGAAACTCAAGAATGGATTGAGGAACCCAAAAATGGGTTGAGGAACAAAAAAATGGTCTGAGAAACTAAAAAATGGATTGAGGAACCCAAAAATGGGCTGAGAAATACAAATATATACTGGATTAACGAACCAAAAATGGACTGAGGGTCCCAAAAATGGATTGAGAAACCCAAAACATGATTCAAGAATCCAAAAACAGGCTGAGGGAACTAAAAATGGATTGCACAACCCAAAAATGGACTGAGGGAAGCAAAAATGGGCTGAGGAAATCAAAATTTGGTTGAGAGAGACAAAAATGGATTGAGGAACCCAAAAATGGTCTGAGAAACCCGAAAATGGAATCCAGAACCAAAAATGGGCTGACGTACCCAAAAATGCACTGAGGAACTCAAAAATGGATTGAGGAACCCAGAAATGAATTGAGGGAACCAAGAATGGATCGCAGAACCCAAAAATGGATTGAGGAAAGCAAAAATTGGCTGAGGGACCAAAAATGAACTGAGGGACCAAAAATGGGATGAGGGAGCTCTGAAATGGGATGAGAAACCTAAAAATGGGCTGAGAAACTCAAGAATGGATTGAGGAACCCAAAAATGGGTTGAGGAACAAAAAAATGGTCTGAGAAACTAAAAAATGGATTGAGGAACCCAAAAATGGGCTGAGAAATACAAATATATACTGGATTAACGAACCAAAAATGGACTGAGGGTCCCAAAAATGGATTGAGAAACCCAAAACATGATTCCGGAATCCAAAAACGGGCTGAGGGTACTAAAAATGGATTGCACAACCCAAAAATGAACTGAGGGAAGCAAAAATGGGCTGAGGAAATCAAAATTTGGTTGAGAGAGACAAAAATGGATTGAGGAACCCAAAAATGGTCTGAGAAAGCCGAAAATGGAATCCAGAACCAAAAATGGGCTGACGTACCCAAAAATGCACTGAGGAACTCAAAAATGGATTGAGGAACCCAGAAATGAATTGAGGGAACCAAGAATGGATCGCAGAACCCAAAAATGGATTGAGGAAAGCAAAAATTGGCTGAGGGACCAAAAATGAACTGAGGGACCAAAAATGGGATGAGGGAGCTCTGAAATGGGATGAGAAACCTAAAAATGGGCTGAGAAACTCAAGAATGGATTGAGGAACCCAAAAATGGGTTGAGGAACAAAAAAATGGTCTGAGAAACTAAAAAATGGATTGAGGAACCCAAAAATGGGCTGAGAAATACAAATATATACTGGATTAACGAACCAAAAATGGACTGAGGGTCCCAAAAATGGATTGAGAAACCCAAAACATGATTCAAGAATCCAAAAACAGGCTGAGGGAACTAAAAATGGATTGCACAACCCAAAAATGGACTGAGGGAAGCAAAAATGGGCTGAGGAAATCAAAATTTGGTTGAGAGAGACAAAAATGGATTGAGGAACCCAAAAATGGTCTGAGAAAGCCGAAAATGGAATCCAGAACCAAAAATGGGCTGACGTACCCAAAAATGCACTGAGGAACTCAAAAATGGATTGAGGAACCCAGAAATGAATTGAGGGAACCAAGAATGGATCGCAGAACCCAAAAATGGATTGAGGAAAGCAAAAATTGGCTGAGGGACCAAAAATGAACTGAGGGACCAAAAATGGGATGAGGGAGCTCTGAAATGGGATGAGAAACCTAAAAATGGGCTGAGAAACTCAAGAATGGATTGAGGAACCCAAAAATGGGTTGAGGAACAAAAAAATGGTCTGAGAAACTAAAAAATGGATTGAGGAACCCAAAAATGGGCTGAGAAATACAAATATATACTGGATTAACGAACCAAAAATGGACTGAGGGTCCCAAAAATGGATTGAGAAACCCAAAACATGATTCCGGAATCCAAAAACGGGCTGAGGGTACTAAAAATGGATTGCACAACCCAAAAATGAACTGAGGGAAGCAAAAATGGGCTGAGGAAATCAAAATTTGGTTGAGAGAGACAAAAATGGATTGAGGAACCCAAAAATGGTCTGAGAAAGCCGAAAATGGAATCCAGAACCAAAAATGGGCTGACGTACCCAAAAATGCACTGAGGAACTCAAAAATGGATTGAGGAACCCAGAAATGAATTGAGGGAACCAAGAATGGATCGCAGAACCCAAAAATGGATTGAGGAAAGCAAAAATTGGCTGAGGGACCAAAAATGAACTGAGGGACCAAAAATGGGATGAGGGAGCTCTGAAATGGGATGAGAAACCTAAAAATGGGCTGAGAAACTCAAGAATGGATTGAGGAACCCAAAAATGGGTTGAGGAACAAAAAAATGGTCTGAGAAACTAAAAAATGGATTGAGGAACCCAAAAATGGGCTGAGAAATACAAATATATACTGGATTAACGAACCAAAAATGGACTGAGGGTCCCAAAAATGGATTGAGAAACCCAAAACATGATTCAAGAATCCAAAAACAGGCTGAGGGAACTAAAAATGGATTGCACAACCCAAAAATGGACTGAGGGAAGCAAAAATGGGCTGAGGAAATCAAAATTTGGTTGAGAGAGACAAAAATGGATTGAGGAACCCAAAAATGGTCTGAGAAAGCCGAAAATGGAATCCAGAACCAAAAATGGGCTGACGTACCCAAAAATGCACTGAGGAACTCAAAAATGGATTGAGGAACCCAGAAATGAATTGAGGGAACCAAGAATGGATCGCAGAACCCAAAAATGGATTGAGGAAAGCAAAAATTGGCTGAGGGACCAAAAATGAACTGAGGGACCAAAAATGGGATGAGGGAGCTCTGAAATGGGATGAGAAACCTAAAAATGGGCTGAGAAACTCAAGAATGGATTGAGGAACCCAAAAATGGATTGAGGAACAAAAAAATGGTCTGAGAAACTAAAAAATGGATTGAGGAACCCAAAAATGGGCTGAGAAATACAAAAATATACTGGATTAACAAACCAAAAATGGACTGAGGGTCCCAAAAATGGATTGAGAAACCCAAAACATGATTCCGGAATCCAAAAACGGGCTGAGGGAACTAAAAATGGATTGCACAACCCAAAAATGAACTGAGGGAAGCAAAAATGGGCTGAGGAAATCAAAATTTGGTTGAGAGAGACAAAAATGGATTGAGGAACCCAAAAATGGTCTGAGAAACCCGAAAATGGAATCCAGAACCAAAAATGGGCTGACGTACCCAAAAATGCACTGAGGAACTCAAAAATGGATTGAGGAACCCAGAAATGAATTGAGGAAACCAAGAATGGATCGCAGAACCCAAAAATGGATTGAGGAAAGCAAAAATTGGCTGAGGGACCAAAAATGGGATGAGGGAGCTCTGAAATGGGATGAGAAACCTAAAAATGGGCTGAGAAACTCAAGAATGGATTGAAATACCCAAAAATGGGTTGAGGAACAAAAAAATGGTCTGAGAAACTAAAAAATGGATTGAGGAACCCAAAAATGGGCTGAGAAATACAAAAATATACTGGATTAACGAACCAAAAATGGACTGAGGGTCCCAAAAATGGATTGAGAAACCCAAAACATGATTCAGGAATCCAAAAACGGGCTGAGGGAACTAAAAATGGATTGCACAACCCAAAAATGAACTGAGGGAAGCAAAAATGGGCTGAGGAAATCAAAATTTGGTTGAGAGAGACAAAAATGGATTGAGGAACCCAAAAATGGTCTGAGAAAGCCGAAAATGGAATCCAGAACCAAAAATGGGCTGACGTACCCAAAAATGCACTGAGGAACTCAAAAATGGATTGAGGAACCCAGAAATGAATTGAGGGAACCAAGAATGGATCGCAGAACCCAAAAATGGATTGAGGAAAGCAAAAATTGGCTGAGGGACCAAAAATGAACTGAGGGACCAAAAATGGGATGAGGGAGCTCTGAAATGGGATGAGAAACCTAAAAATGGGCTGAGAAACTCAAGAATGGATTGAGGAACCCAAAAATGGATTGAGGAACAAAAAAATGGTCTGAGAAACTAAAAAATGGATTGAGGAACCCAAAAATGGGCTGAGAAATACAAATATATACTGGATTAACGAACCAAAAATGGACTGAGGGTCCCAAAAATGGATTGAGAAACCCAAAACATGATTCCGGAATCCAAAAACGGGCTGAGGGAACTAAAAATGGATTGCACAACCCAAAAATGAACTGAGGGAAGCAAAAATGGGCTGAGGAAATCAAAATTTGGTTGAGAGAGACAAAAATGGATTGAGGAACCCAAAAATGGTCTGAGAAACCCGAAAATGGAATCCAGAACCAAAAATGGGCTGACGTACCCAAAAATGCACTGAGGAACTCAAAAATGGATTGAGGAACCCAGAAATGAATTGAGGGAACCAAGAATGGATCGCAGAACCCAAAAATGGATTGAGGAAAGCAAAAATTGGCTGAGGGACCAAAAATGAACTGAGGGACCAAAAATGGGATGAGGGAGCTCTGAAATGGGATGAGAAACCTAAAAATGGGCTGAGAAACTCAAGAATGGATTGAGGAACCCAAAAATGGGTTGAGGAACAAAAAAATGGTCTGAGAAACTAAAAAATGGATTGAGGAACCCAAAAATGGGCTGAGAAATACAAATATATACTGGATTAACGAACCAAAAATGGACTGAGGGTCCCAAAAATGGATTGAGAAACCCAAAACATGATTCAAGAATCCAAAAACAGGCTGAGGGAACTAAAAATGGATTGCACAACCCAAAAATGGACTGAGGGAAGCAAAAATGGGCTGAGGAAATCAAAATTTGGTTGAGAGAGACAAAAATGGATTGAGGAACCCAAAAATGGTCTGAGAAAGCCGAAAATGGAATCCAGAACCAAAAATGGGCTGACGTACCCAAAAATGCACTGAGGAACTCAAAAATGGATTGAGGAACCCAGAAATGAATTGAGGGAACCAAGAATGGATCGCAGAACCCAAAAATGGATTGAGGAAAGCAAAAATTGGCTGAGGGACCAAAAATGAACTGAGGGACCAAAAATGGGATGAGGGAGCTCTGAAATGGGATGAGAAACCTAAAAATGGGCTGAGAAACTCAAGAATGGATTGAGGAACCCAAAAATGGATTGAGGAACAAAAAAATGGTCTGAGAAACTAAAAAATGGATTGAGGAACCCAAAAATGGGCTGAGAAATACAAAAATATACTGGATTAACGAACCAAAAATGGACTGAGGGTCCCAAAAATGGATTGAGAAACCCAAAACATGATTCCGGAATCCAAAAACGGGCTGAGGGAACTAAAAATGGATTGCACAACCCAAAAATGAACTGAGGGAAGCAAAAATGGGCTGAGGAAATCAAAATTTGGTTGAGAGAGACAAAAATGGATTGAGGAACCCAAAAATGGTCTGAGAAACCCGAAAATGGAATCCAGAACCAAAAATGGGCTGACGTACCCAAAAATGCACTGAGGAACTCAAAAATGGATTGAGGAACCCAGAAATGAATTGAGGAAACCAAGAATGGATCGCAGAACCCAAAAATGGATTGAGGAAAGCAAAAATTGGCTGAGGGACCAAAAATGGGATGAGGGAGCTCTGAAATGGGATGAGAAACCTAAAAATGGGCTGAGAAACTCAAGAATGGATTGAGGAACCCAAAAATGGGTTGAGGAACAAAAAAATGGTCTGAGAAACTAAAAAATGGATTGAGGAACCCAAAAATGGGCTGAGAAATACAAAAATATACTGGATTAACGAACCAAAAATGGACTGAGGGTCCCAAAAATGGATTGAGAAACCCAAAACATGATTCAAGAATCCAAAAACAGGCTGAGGGAACTAAAAATGGATTGCACAACCCAAAAATGGACTGAGGGAAGCAAAAATGGGCTGAGGAAATCAAAATTTGGTTGAGAGAGACAAAAATGGATTGAGGAACCCAAAAATGGTCTGAGAAAGCCGAAAATGGAATCCAGAACCAAAAATGGGCTGACGTACCCAAAAATGCACTGAGGAACTCAAAAATGGATTGAGGAACCCAGAAATGAATTGAGGGAACCAAGAATGGATCGCAGAACCCAAAAATGGATTGAGGAAAGCAAAAATTGGCTGAGGGACCAAAAATGAACTGAGGGACCAAAAATGGGATGAGGGAGCTCTGAAATGGGATGAGAAACCTAAAAATGGGCTGAGAAACTCAAGAATGGATTGAGGAACCCAAAAATGGATTGAGGAACAAAAAAATGGTCTGAGAAACTAAAAAATGGATTGAGGAACCCAAAAATGGGCTGAGAAATACAAATATATACTGGATTAACGAACCAAAAATGGACTGAGGGTCCCAAAAATGGATTGAGAAACCCAAAACATGATTCCGGAATCCAAAAACGGGCTGAGGGAACTAAAAATGGATTGCACAACCCAAAAATGAACTGAGGGAAGCAAAAATGGGCTGAGGAAATCAAAATTTGGTTGAGAGAGACAAAAATGGATTGAGGAACCCAAAAATGGTCTGAGAAAGCCGAAAATGGAATCCAGAACCAAAAATGGGCTGACGTACCCAAAAATGCACTGAGGAACTCAAAAATGGATTGAGGAACCCAGAAATGAATTGAGGGAACCAAGAATGGATCGCAGAACCCAAAAATGGATTGAGGAAAGCAAAAATTGTCTGAGGGACCAAAAATGAACTGAGGGACCAAAAATGGGATGAGGGAGCTCTGAAATGGGATGAGAAACCTAAAAATGGGCTGAGAAACTCAAGAATGGATTGAGGAACCCAAAAATGGGTTGAGGAACAAAAAAATGGTCTGAGAAACTAAAAAATGGATTGAGGAACCCAAAAATGGGCTGAGAAATACAAATATATACTGGATTAACGAACCAAAAATGGACTGAGGGTCCCAAAAATGGATTGAGAAACCCAAAACATGATTCAAGAATCCAAAAACAGGCTGAGGGAACTAAAAATGGATTGCACAACCCAAAAATGGACTGAGGGAAGCAAAAATGGGCTGAGGAAATCAAAATTTGGTTGAGAGAGACAAAAATGGATTGAGGAACCCAAAAATGGTCTGAGAAAGCCGAAAATGGAATCCAGAACCAAAAATGGGCTGACGTACCCAAAAATGCACTGAGGAACTCAAAAATGGATTGAGGAACCCAGAAATGAATTGAGGGAACCAAGAATGGATCGCAGAACCCAAAAATGGATTGAGGAAAGCAAAAATTGGCTGAGGGACCAAAAATGAACTGAGGGACCAAAAATGGGATGAGGGAGCTCTGAAATGGGATGAGAAACCTAAAAATGGGCTGAGAAACTCAAGAATGGATTGAGGAACCCAAAAATGGATTGAGGAACAAAAAAATGGTCTGAGAAACTAAAAAATGGATTGAGGAACCCAAAAATGGGCTGAGAAATACAAAAATATACTGGATTAACGAACCAAAAATGGACTGAGGGTCCCAAAAATGGATTGAGAAACCCAAAACATGATTCCGGAATCCAAAAACGGGCTGAGGGAACTAAAAATGGATTGCACAACCCAAAAATGAACTGAGGGAAGCAAAAATGGGCTGAGGAAATCAAAATTTGGTTGAGAGAGACAAAAATGGATTGAGGAACCCAAAAATGGTCTGAGAAAGCCGAAAATGGAATCCAGAACCAAAAATGGGCTGACGTACCCAAAAATGCACTGAGGAACTCAAAAATGGATTGAGGAACCCAGAAATGAATTGAGGAAACCAAGAATGGATCGCAGAACCCAAAAATGGATTGAGGAAAGCAAAAATTGGCTGAGGGACCAAAAATGGGATGAGGGAGCTCTGAAATGGGATGAGAAACCTAAAAATGGGCTGAGAAACTCAAGAATGGATTGAGGAACCCAAAAATGGGTTGAGGAACAAAAAAATGGTCTGAGAAACTAAAAAATGGATTGAGGAACCCAAAAATGGGCTGAGAAATACAAAAATATACTGGATTAACGAACCAAAAATGGACTGAGGGTCCCAAAAATGGATTGAGAAACCCAAAACATGATTCAAGAATCCAAAAACAGGCTGAGGGAACTAAAAATGGATTGCACAACCCAAAAATGGACTGAGGGAAGCAAAAATGGGCTGAGGAAATCAAAATTTGGTTGAGAGAGACAAAAATGGATTGAGGAACCCAAAAATGGTCTGAGAAAGCCGAAAATGGAATCCAGAACCAAAAATGGGCTGACGTACCCAAAAATGCACTGAGGAACTCAAAAATGGATTGAGGAACCCAGAAATGAATTGAGGGAACCAAGAATGGATCGCAGAACCCAAAAATGGATTGAGGAAAGCAAAAATTGGCTGAGGGACCAAAAATGAACTGAGGGACCAAAAATGGGATGAGGGAGCTCTGAAATGGGATGAGAAACCTAAAAATGGGCTGAGAAACTCAAGAATGGATTGAGGAACCCAAAAATGGGTTGAGGAACAAAAAAATGGTCTGAGAAACTAAAAAATGGATTGAGGAACCCAAAAATGGGCTGAGAAATACAAAAATATACTGGATTAACGAACCAAAAATGGACTGAGGGTCCCAAAAATGGATTGAGAAACCCAAAACATGATTCAGGAATCCAAAAACGGGCTGAGGGAACTAAAAATGGATTGCACAACCCAAAAATGAACTGAGGGAAGCAAAAATGGGCTGAGGAAATCAAAATTTGGTTGAGAGAGACAAAAATGGATTGAGGAACCCAAAAATGGTCTGAGAAAGCCGAAAATGGAATCCAGAACCAAAAATGGGCTGACGTACCCAAAAATGCACTGAGGAACTCAAAAATGGATTGAGGAACCCAGAAATGAATTGAGGGAACCAAGAATGGATCGCAGAACCCAAAAATGGATTGAGGAAAGCAAAAATTGGCTGAGGGACCAAAAATGAACTGAGGGACCAAAAATGGGATGAGGGAGCTCTGAAATGGGATGAGAAACCTAAAAATGGGCTGAGAAACTCAAGAATGGATTGAGGAACCCAAAAATGGGTTGAGGAACAAAAAAATGGTCTGAGAAACTAAAAAATGGATTGAGGAACCCAAAAATGGGCTGAGAAATACAAATATATACTGGATTAACGAACCAAAAATGGACTGAGGGTCCCAAAAATGGATTGAGAAACCCAAAACATGATTCAAGAATCCAAAAACAGGCTGAGGGAACTAAAAATGGATTGCACAACCCAAAAATGGACTGAGGGAAGCAAAAATGGGCTGAGGAAATCAAAATTTGGTTGAGAGAGACAAAAATGGATTGAGGAACCCAAAAATGGTCTGAGAAAGCCGAAAATGGAATCCAGAACCAAAAATGGGCTGACGTACCCAAAAATGCACTGAGGAACTCAAAAATGGATTGAGGAACCCAGAAATGAATTGAGGGAACCAAGAATGGATCGCAGAACCCAAAAATGGATTGAGGAAAGCAAAAATTGGCTGAGGGACCAAAAATGAACTGAGGGACCAAAAATGGGATGAGGGAGCTCTGAAATGGGATGAGAAACCTAAAAATGGGCTGAGAAACTCAAGAATGGATTGAGGAACCCAAAAATGGGTTGAGGAACAAAAAAATGGTCTGAGAAACTAAAAAATGGATTGAGGAACCCAAAAATGGGCTGAGAAATACAAATATATACTGGATTAACGAACCAAAAATGGACTGAGGGTCCCAAAAATGGATTGAGAAACCCAAAACATGATTCAAGAATCCAAAAACAGGCTGAGGGAACTAAAAATGGATTGCACAACCCAAAAATGGACTGAGGGAAGCAAAAATGGGCTGAGGAAATCAAAATTTGGTTGAGAGAGACAAAAATGGATTGAGGAACCCAAAAATGGTCTGAGAAAGCCGAAAATGGAATCCAGAACCAAAAATGGGCTGACGTACCCAAAAATGCACTGAGGAACTCAAAAATGGATTGAGGAACCCAGAAATGAATTGAGGGAACCAAGAATGGATCGCAGAACCCAAAAATGGATTGAGGAAAGCAAAAATTGTCTGAGGGACCAAAAATGAACTGAGGGACCAAAAATGGGATGAGGGAGCTCTGAAATGGGATGAGAAACCTAAAAATGGGCTGAGAAACTCAAGAATGGATTGAGGAACCCAAAAATGGGTTGAGGAACAAAAAAATGGTCTGAGAAACTAAAAAATGGATTGAGGAACCCAAAAATGGGCTGAGAAATACAAATATATACTGGATTAACGAACCAAAAATGGACTGAGGGTCCCAAAAATGGATTGAGAAACCCAAAACATGATTCAAGAATCCAAAAACAGGCTGAGGGAACTAAAAATGGATTGCACAACCCAAAAATGGACTGAGGGAAGCAAAAATGGGCTGAGGAAATCAAAATTTGGTTGAGAGAGACAAAAATGGATTGAGGAACCCAAAAATGGTCTGAGAAAGCCGAAAATGGAATCCAGAACCAAAAATGGGCTGACGTACCCAAAAATGCACTGAGGAACTCAAAAATGGATTGAGGAACCCAGAAATGAATTGAGGGAACCAAGAATGGATCGCAGAACCCAAAAATGGATTGAGGAAAGCAAAAATTGGCTGAGGGACCAAAAATGAACTGAGGGACCAAAAATGGGATGAGGGAGCTCTGAAATGGGATGAGAAACCTAAAAATGGGCTGAGAAACTCAAGAATGGATTGAGGAACCCAAAAATGGATTGAGGAACAAAAAAATGGTCTGAGAAACTAAAAAATGGATTGAGGAACCCAAAAATGGGCTGAGAAATACAAAAATATACTGGATTAACGAACCAAAAATGGACTGAGGGTCCCAAAAATGGATTGAGAAACCCAAAACATGATTCCGGAATCCAAAAACGGGCTGAGGGAACTAAAAATGGATTGCACAACCCAAAAATGAACTGAGGGAAGCAAAAATGGGCTGAGGAAATCAAAATTTGGTTGAGAGAGACAAAAATGGATTGAGGAACCCAAAAATGGTCTGAGAAACCCGAAAATGGAATCCAGAACCAAAAATGGGCTGACGTACCCAAAAATGCACTGAGGAACTCAAAAATGGATTGAGGAACCCAGAAATGAATTGAGGAAACCAAGAATGGATCGCAGAACCCAAAAATGGATTGAGGAAAGCAAAAATTGGCTGAGGGACCAAAAATGGGATGAGGGAGCTCTGAAATGGGATGAGAAACCTAAAAATGGGCTGAGAAACTCAAGAATGGATTGAGGAACCCAAAAATGGGTTGAGGAACAAAAAAATGGTCTGAGAAACTAAAAAATGGATTGAGGAACCCAAAAATGGGCTGAGAAATACAAATATATACTGGATTAACGAACCAAAAATGGACTGAGGGTCCCAAAAATGGATTGAGAAACCCAAAACATGATTCAAGAATCCAAAAACAGGCTGAGGGAACTAAAAATGGATTGCACAACCCAAAAATGGACTGAGGGAAGCAAAAATGGGCTGAGGAAATCAAAATGTGGTTGAGAGAGACAAAAATGGATTGAGGAACCCAAAAATGGTCTGAGAAAGCCGAAAATGGAATCCAGAACCAAAAATGGGCTGACGTACCCAAAAATGCACTGAGGAACTCAAAAATGGATTGAGGAACCCAGAAATGAATTGAGGGAACCAAGAATGGATCGCAGAACCCAAAAATGGATTGAGGAAAGCAAAAATTGGCTGAGGGACCAAAAATGAACTGAGGGACCAAAAATGGGATGAGGGAGCTCTGAAATGGGATGAGAAACCTAAAAATGGGCTGAGAAACTCAAGAATGGATTGAGGAACCCAAAAATGGGTTGAGGAACAAAAAAATGGTCTGAGAAACTAAAAAATGGATTGAGGAACCCAAAAATGGGCTGAGAAATACAAAAATATACTGGATTAACGAACCAAAAATGGACTGAGGGTCCCAAAAATGGATTGAGAAACCCAAAACATGATTCAGGAATCCAAAAACGGGCTGAGGGAACTAAAAATGGATTGCACAACCCAAAAATGGACTGAGGGAAGCAAAAATGGGCTGAGGAAATCAAAATTTGGTTGAGAGAGACAAAAATGGATTGAGGAACCCAAAAATGGTCTGAGAAAGCCGAAAATGGAATCCAGAACCAAAAATGGGCTGACGTACCCAAAAATGCACTGAGGAACTCAAAAATGGATTGAGGAACCCAGAAATGAATTGAGGGAACCAAGAATGGATCGCAGAACCCAAAAATGGATTGAGGAAAGCAAAAATTGTCTGAGGGACCAAAAATGAACTGAGGGACCAAAAATGGGATGAGGGAGCTCTGAAATGGGATGAGAAACCTAAAAATGGGCTGAGAAACTCAAGAATGGATTGAGGAACCCAAAAATGGGTTGAGGAACAAAAAAATGGTCTGAGAAACTAAAAAATGGATTGAGGAACCCAAAAATGGGCTGAGAAATACAAATATATACTGGATTAACGAACCAAAAATGGACTGAGGGTCCCAAAAATGGATTGAGAAACCCAAAACATGATTCAAGAATCCAAAAACAGGCTGAGGGAACTAAAAATGGATTGCACAACCCAAAAATGGACTGAGGGAAGCAAAAATGGGCTGAGGAAATCAAAATTTGGTTGAGAGAGACAAAAATGGATTGAGGAACCCAAAAATGGTCTGAGAAACCCGAAAATGGAATCCAGAACCAAAAATGGGCTGACGTACCCAAAAATGCACTGAGGAACTCAAAAATGGATTGAGGAACCCAGAAATGAATTGAGGGAACCAAGAATGGATCGCAGAACCCAAAAATGGATTGAGGAAAGCAAAAATTGGCTGAGGGACCAAAAATGAACTGAGGGACCAAAAATGGGATGAGGGAGCTCTGAAATGGGATGAGAAACCTAAAAATGGGCTGAGAAACTCAAGAATGGATTGAGGAACCCAAAAATGGATTGAGGAACAAAAAAATGGTCTGAGAAACTAAAAAATGGATTGAGGAACCCAAAAATGGGCTGAGAAATACAAATATATACTGGATTAACGAACCAAAAATGGACTGAGGGTCCCAAAAATGGATTGAGAAACCCAAAACATGATTCCGGAATCCAAAAACGGGCTGAGGGAACTAAAAATGGATTGCACAACCCAAAAATGAACTGAGGGAAGCAAAAATGGGCTGAGGAAATCAAAATTTGGTTGAGAGAGACAAAAATGGATTGAGGAACCCAAAAATGGTCTGAGAAAGCCGAAAATGGAATCCAGAACCAAAAATGGGCTGACGTACCCAAAAATGCACTGAGGAACTCAAAAATGGATTGAGGAACCCAGAAATGAATTGAGGGAACCAAGAATGGATCGCAGAACCCAAAAATGGATTGAGGAAAGCAAAAATTGGCTGAGGGACCAAAAATGAACTGAGGGACCAAAAATGGGATGAGGGAGCTCTGAAATGGGATGAGAAACCTAAAAATGGGCTGAGAAACTCAAGAATGGATTGAGGAACCCAAAAATGGGTTGAGGAACAAAAAAATGGTCTGAGAAACTAAAAAATGGATTGAGGAACCCAAAAATGGGCTGAGAAATACAAATATATACTGGATTAACGAACCAAAAATGGACTGAGGGTCCCAAAAATGGATTGAGAAACCCAAAACATGATTCAAGAATCCAAAAACAGGCTGAGGGAACTAGAAATGGATTGCACAACCCAAAAATGGACTGAGGGAAGCAAAAATGGGCTGAGGAAATCAAAATTTGGTTGAGAGAGACAAAAATGGATTGAGGAACCCAAAAATGGTCTGAGAAAGCCGAAAATGGAATCCAGAACCAAAAATGGGCTGACGTACCCAAAAATGCACTGAGGAACTCAAAAATGGATTGAGGAACCCAGAAATGAATTGAGGGAACCAAGAATGGATCGCAGAACCCAAAAATGGATTGAGGAAAGCAAAAATTGGCTGAGGGACCAAAAATGAACTGAGGGACCAAAAATGGGATGAGGGAGCTCTGAAATGGGATGAGAAACCTAAAAATGGGCTGAGAAACTCAAGAATGGATTGAGGAACCCAAAAATGGATTGAGGAACAAAAAAATGGTCTGAGAAACTAAAAAATGGATTGAGGAACCCAAAAATGGGCTGAGAAATACAAAAATATACTGGATTAACGAACCAAAAATGGACTGAGGGTCCCAAAAATGGATTGAGAAACCCAAAACATGATTCCGGAATCCAAAAACGGGCTGAGGGAACTAAAAATGGATTGCACAACCCAAAAATGAACTGAGGGAAGCAAAAATGGGCTGAGGAAATCAAAATTTGGTTGAGAGAGACAAAAATGGATTGAGGAACCCAAAAATGGTCTGAGAAACCCGAAAATGGAATCCAGAACCAAAAATGGGCTGACGTACCCAAAAATGCACTGAGGAACTCAAAAATGGATTGAGGAACCCAGAAATGAATTGAGGAAACCAAGAATGGATCGCAGAACCCAAAAATGGATTGAGGAAAGCAAAAATTGGCTGAGGGACCAAAAATGGGATGAGGGAGCTCTGAAATGGGATGAGAAACCTAAAAATGGGCTGAGAAACTCAAGAATGGATTGAGGAACCCAAAAATGGGTTGAGGAACAAAAAAATGGTCTGAGAAACTAAAAAATGGATTGAGGAACCCAAAAATGGGCTGAGAAATACAAAAATATACTGGATTAACGAACCAAAAATGGACTGAGGGTCCCAAAAATGGATTGAGAAACCCAAAACATGATTCAAGAATCCAAAAACAGGCTGAGGGAACTAAAAATGGATTGCACAACCCAAAAATGGACTGAGGGAAGCAAAAATGGGCTGAGGAAATCAAAATTTGGTTGAGAGAGACAAAAATGGATTGAGGAACCCAAAAATGGTCTGAGAAAGCCGAAAATGGAATCCAGAACCAAAAATGGGCTGACGTACCCAAAAATGCACTGAGGAACTCAAAAATGGATTGAGGAACCCAGAAATGAATTGAGGGAACCAAGAATGGATCGCAGAACCCAAAAATGGATTGAGGAAAGCAAAAATTGGCTGAGGGACCAAAAATGAACTGAGGGACCAAAAATGGGATGAGGGAGCTCTGAAATGGGATGAGAAACCTAAAAATGGGCTGAGAAACTCAAGAATGGATTGAGGAACCCAAAAATGGATTGAGGAACAAAAAAATGGTCTGAGAAACTAAAAAATGGATTGAGGAACCCAAAAATGGGCTGAGAAATACAAATATATACTGGATTAACGAACCAAAAATGGACTGAGGGTCCCAAAAATGGATTGAGAAACCCAAAACATGATTCCGGAATCCAAAAACGGGCTGAGGGAACTAAAAATGGATTGCACAACCCAAAAATGAACTGAGGGAAGCAAAAATGGGCTGAGGAAATCAAAATTTGGTTGAGAGAGACAAAAATGGATTGAGGAACCCAAAAATGGTCTGAGAAAGCCGAAAATGGAATCCAGAACCAAAAATGGGCTGACGTACCCAAAAATGCACTGAGGAACTCAAAAATGGATTGAGGAACCCAGAAATGAATTGAGGGAACCAAGAATGGATCGCAGAACCCAAAAATGGATTGAGGAAAGCAAAAATTGGCTGAGGGACCAAAAATGAACTGAGGGACCAAAAATGGGATGAGGGAGCTCTGAAATGGGATGAGAAACCTAAAAATGGGCTGAGAAACTCAAGAATGGATTGAGGAACCCAAAAATGGGTTGAGGAACAAAAAAATGGTCTGAGAAACTAAAAAATGGATTGAGGAACCCAAAAATGGGCTGAGAAATACAAATATATACTGGATTAACGAACCAAAAATGGACTGAGGGTCCCAAAAATGGATTGAGAAACCCAAAACATGATTCAAGAATCCAAAAACAGGCTGAGGGAACTAGAAATGGATTGCACAACCCAAAAATGGACTGAGGGAAGCAAAAATGGGCTGAGGAAATCAAAATTTGGTTGAGAGAGACAAAAATGGATTGAGGAACCCAAAAATGGTCTGAGAAAGCCGAAAATGGAATCCAGAACCAAAAATGGGCTGACGTACCCAAAAATGCACTGAGGAACTCAAAAATGGATTGAGGAACCCAGAAATGAATTGAGGGAACCAAGAATGGATCGCAGAACCCAAAAATGGATTGAGGAAAGCAAAAATTGGCTGAGGGACCAAAAATGAACTGAGGGACCAAAAATGGGATGAGGGAGCTCTGAAATGGGATGAGAAACCTAAAAATGGGCTGAGAAACTCAAGAATGGATTGAGGAACCCAAAAATGGATTGAGGAACAAAAAAATGGTCTGAGAAACTAAAAAATGGATTGAGGAACCCAAAAATGGGCTGAGAAATACAAAAATATACTGGATTAACGAACCAAAAATGGACTGAGGGTCCCAAAAATGGATTGAGAAACCCAAAACATGATTCCGGAATCCAAAAACGGGCTGAGGGAACTAAAAATGGATTGCACAACCCAAAAATGAACTGAGGGAAGCAAAAATGGGCTGAGGAAATCAAAATTTGGTTGAGAGAGACAAAAATGGATTGAGGAACCCAAAAATGGTCTGAGAAACCCGAAAATGGAATCCAGAACCAAAAATGGGCTGACGTACCCAAAAATGCACTGAGGAACTCAAAAATGGATTGAGGAACCCAGAAATGAATTGAGGAAACCAAGAATGGATCGCAGAACCCAAAAATGGATTGAGGAAAGCAAAAATTGGCTGAGGGACCAAAAATGGGATGAGGGAGCTCTGAAATGGGATGAGAAACCTAAAAATGGGCTGAGAAACTCAAGAATGGATTGAGGAACCCAAAAATGGGTTGAGGAACAAAAAAATGGTCTGAGAAACTAAAAAATGGATTGAGGAACCCAAAAATGGGCTGAGAAATACAAAAATATACTGGATTAACGAACCAAAAATGGACTGAGGGTCCCAAAAATGGATTGAGAAACCCAAAACATGATTCAAGAATCCAAAAACAGGCTGAGGGAACTAAAAATGGATTGCACAACCCAAAAATGGACTGAGGGAAGCAAAAATGGGCTGAGGAAATCAAAATTTGGTTGAGAGAGACAAAAATGGATTGAGGAACCCAAAAATGGTCTGAGAAAGCCGAAAATGGAATCCAGAACCAAAAATGGGCTGACGTACCCAAAAATGCACTGAGGAACTCAAAAATGGATTGAGGAACCCAGAAATGAATTGAGGGAACCAAGAATGGATCGCAGAACCCAAAAATGGATTGAGGAAAGCAAAAATTGGCTGAGGGACCAAAAATGAACTGAGGGACCAAAAATGGGATGAGGGAGCTCTGAAATGGGATGAGAAACCTAAAAATGGGCTGAGAAACTCAAGAATGGATTGAGGAACCCAAAAATGGGTTGAGGAACAAAAAAATGGTCTGAGAAACTAAAAAATGGATTGAGGAACCCAAAAATGGGCTGAGAAATACAAATATATACTGGATTAACGAACCAAAAATGGACTGAGGGTCCCAAAAATGGATTGAGAAACCCAAAACATGATTCAAGAATCCAAAAACAGGCTGAGGGAACTAAAAATGGATTGCACAACCCAAAAATGGACTGAGGGAAGCAAAAATGGGCTGAGGAAATCAAAATTTGGTTGAGAGAGACAAAAATGGATTGAGGAACCCAAAAATGGTCTGAGAAACCCGAAAATGGAATCCAGAACCAAAAATGGGCTGACGTACCCAAAAATGCACTGAGGAACTCAAAAATGGATTGAGGAACCCAGAAATGAATTGAGGGAACCAAGAATGGATCGCAGAACCCAAAAATGGATTGAGGAAAGCAAAAATTGGCTGAGGGACCAAAAATGAACTGAGGGACCAAAAATGGGATGAGGGAGCTCTGAAATGGGATGAGAAACCTAAAAATGGGCTGAGAAACTCAAGAATGGATTGAGGAACCCAAAAATGGATTGAGGAACAAAAAAATGGTCTGAGAAACTAAAAAATGGATTGAGGAACCCAAAAATGGGCTGAGAAATACAAATATATACTGGATTAACGAACCAAAAATGGACTGAGGGTCCCAAAAATGGATTGAGAAACCCAAAACATGATTCCGGAATCCAAAAACGGGCTGAGGGAACTAAAAATGGATTGCACAACCCAAAAATGAACTGAGGGAAGCAAAAATGGGCTGAGGAAATCAAAATTTGGTTGAGAGAGACAAAAATGGATTGAGGAACCCAAAAATGGTCTGAGAAAGCCGAAAATGGAATCCAGAACCAAAAATGGGCTGACGTACCCAAAAATGCACTGAGGAACTCAAAAATGGATTGAGGAACCCAGAAATGAATTGAGGGAACCAAGAATGGATCGCAGAACCCAAAAATGGATTGAGGAAAGCAAAAATTGTCTGAGGGACCAAAAATGAACTGAGGGACCAAAAATGGGATGAGGGAGCTCTGAAATGGGATGAGAAACCTAAAAATGGGCTGAGAAACTCAAGAATGGATTGAGGAACCCAAAAATGGGTTGAGGAACAAAAAAATGGTCTGAGAAACTAAAAAATGGATTGAGGAACCCAAAAATGGGCTGAGAAATACAAATATATACTGGATTAACGAACCAAAAATGGACTGAGGGTCCCAAAAATGGATTGAGAAACCCAAAACATGATTCAAGAATCCAAAAACAGGCTGAGGGAACTAAAAATGGATTGCACAACCCAAAAATGGACTGAGGGAAGCAAAAATGGGCTGAGGAAATCAAAATTTGGTTGAGAGAGACAAAAATGGATTGAGGAACCCAAAAATGGTCTGAGAAAGCCGAAAATGGAATCCAGAACCAAAAATGGGCTGACGTACCCAAAAATGCACTGAGGAACTCAAAAATGGATTGAGGAACCCAGAAATGAATTGAGGGAACCAAGAATGGATCGCAGAACCCAAAAATGGATTGAGGAAAGCAAAAATTGGCTGAGGGACCAAAAATGAACTGAGGGACCAAAAATGGGATGAGGGAGCTCTGAAATGGGATGAGAAACCTAAAAATGGGCTGAGAAACTCAAGAATGGATTGAGGAACCCAAAAATGGATTGAGGAACAAAAAAATGGTCTGAGAAACTAAAAAATGGATTGAGGAACCCAAAAATGGGCTGAGAAATACAAAAATATACTGGATTAACGAACCAAAAATGGACTGAGGGTCCCAAAAATGGATTGAGAAACCCAAAACATGATTCCGGAATCCAAAAACGGGCTGAGGGAACTAAAAATGGATTGCACAACCCAAAAATGAACTGAGGGAAGCAAAAATGGGCTGAGGAAATCAAAATTTGGTTGAGAGAGACAAAAATGGATTGAGGAACCCAAAAATGGTCTGAGAAACCCGAAAATGGAATCCAGAACCAAAAATGGGCTGACGTACCCAAAAATGCACTGAGGAACTCAAAAATGGATTGAGGAACCCAGAAATGAATTGAGGAAACCAAGAATGGATCGCAGAACCCAAAAATGGATTGCGGAAAGCAAAAATTGGCTGAGGGACCAAAAATGGGATGAGGGAGCTCTGAAATGGGATGAGAAACCTAAAAATGGGCTGAGAAACTCAAGAATGGATTGAGGAACCAAAAATGGGTTGAGGAACAAAAAAATGGTCTGAGAAACTAAAAATGGATTGAGGAACCCAAAAATGGGCTGAGAAATACAAAAATATACTGGATTAACGAACCAAAAATGGACTGAGGGTCCCAAAAATGGATTGAGAAACCCAAAACATGATTCAAGAATCCAAAAACAGGCTGAGGGAACTAAAAATGGATTGCACAACCCAAAAATGAACTGAGGAAGCAAAAATGGGCTGAGGAAATCAAAATTTGGTTGAGAGAGACAAAAATGGATTGAGGAACCCAAAAATGGTCTGAGAAAGCCGAAAATGGAATCCAGAACCAAAAATGGGCTGACGTACCCAAAAATGCACTGAGGAACTCAAAAATGGATTGAGGAACCCAGAAATGAATTGAGGGAACCAAGAATGGATCGCAGAACCCAAAAATGGATTGAGGAAAGCAAAAATTGTCTGAGGGACCAAAAATGAACTGAGGGACCAAAAATGGGATGAGGGAGCTCTGAAATGGGATGAGAAACCTAAAAATGGGCTGAGAAACTCAAGAATGGATTGAGGAACCCAAAAATGGGTTGAGGAACAAAAAAATGGTCTGAGAAACTAAAAAATGGATTGAGGAACCCAAAAATGGGCTGAGAAATACAAAAATATACTGGATTAACGAACCAAAAATGGACTGAGGGTCCCAAAAATGGATTGAGAAACCCAAAAACATGATTCAGGAATCCAAAAACGGGCTGAGGGAACTAAAAATGGATTGCACAACCCAAAAATGGACTGAGGGAAGCAAAAATGGGCTGAGGAAATCAAAATTTGGTTGAGAGAGACAAAAATGGATTGAGGAACCCAAAAATGGTCTGAGAAAGCCGAAAATGGAATCCAGAACCAAAAATGGGCTGACGTACCCAAAACTGCACTGAGGAACTCAAAAATGGATTGAGGAACCCAGAAATGAATTGAGGGAACCAAGAATGGATCGCAGAACCCAAAAATGGATTGAGGAAAGCAAAAATTGGCTGAGGGACCAAAAATGAACTGAGGGACCAAAAATGGGATGAGGGAGCTCTGAAATGGGCTGAGAAACCTAAAAATGGGCTGAGAAACTCAAGAATGGATTGAGGAACCCAAAAATGGGTTGAGGAACAAAAAAATGGTCTGAGAAACTAAAAAATGGATTGAGGAACCCAAAAATGGGCTGAGAAATACAAATATACACTGGATTAACGAACCAAAAATGGACTGAGGGTCCCAAAAATGGATTGAGAAACCCAAAACATGATTCAAGAATCCAAAAACAGGCTGAGGGAACTAAAAATGGATTGCACAACCCAAAAATGGACTGAGGGAAGCAAAAATGGGCTGAGGAAATCAAAATTTGGTTGAGAGAGACAAAAATGGATTGAGGAACCCAAAAATGGTCTGAGAAAGCCGAAAATGGAATCCAGAACCAAAAATGGGCTGACGTACCCAAAAATGCACTGAGGAACTCAAAAATGGATTGAGGAACCCAGAAATGAATTGAGGGAACCAAGAATGGATCGCAGAACCCAAAAATGGATTGAGGAAAGCAAAAATTGGCTGAGGGACCAAAAATGAACTGAGGGACCAAAAATGGGATGAGGGAGCTCTGAAATGGGATGAGAAACCTAAAAATGGGCTGAGAAACTCAAGAATGGATTGAGGAACCCAAAAATGGGTTGAGGAACAAAAAAATGGTCTCAGAAACTAAAAAATGGATTGAGGAACCCAAAAATGGGCTGAGAAATACAAATATATACTGGATTAACGAACCAAAAATGGACTGAGGGTCCCAAAAATGGATTGAGAAACCCAAAACATGATTCAAGAATCCAAAAACAGGCTGAGGGAACTAAAAATGGATTGCACAACCCAAAAATGGACTGAGGGAAGCAAAAATGGGCTGAGGAAATCAAAATTTGGTTGAGAGAGACAAAAATGGATTGAGGAACCCAAAAATGGTCTGAGAAAGCCGAAAATGGAATCCAGAACCAAAAATGGGCTGACGTACCCAAAAATGCACTGAGGAACTCAAAAATGGATTGAGGAACCCAGAAATGAATTGAGGGAACCAAGAATGGATCGCAGAACCCAAAAATGGATTGAGGAAAGCAAAAATTGGCTGAGGGACCAAAAATGAACTGAGGGACCAAAAATGGGATGAGGGAGCTCTGAAATGGGATGAGAAACCTAAAAATGGGCTGAGAAACTCAAGAATGGATTGAGGAACCCAAAAATGGATTGAGGAACAAAAAAATGGTCTGAGAAACTAAAAAATGGATTGAGGAACCCAAAAATGGGCTGAGAAATACAAATATATACTGGATTAACGAACCAAAAATGGACTGAGGGTCCCAAAAATGGATTGAGAAACCCAAAACATGATTCAGGAATCCAAAAACGGGCTGAGGGAACTAAAAATGGATTGCACAACCCAAAAATCAACTGAGGGAAGCAAAAATGGGCTGAGGAAATCAAAATTTGGTTGAGAGAGACAAAAATGGATTGAGGAACCCAAAAAAGGCCTGAGAAACCCGAAAATGGAATCCAGAACCAAAAATGGGCTGACGTACCCAAAAATGCACTGAGGAACTCAAAAATGGATTGAGGAACCCAGAAATGAATTGAGGGAACCAAGAATGGATCGCAGAACCCAAAAATGGATTGAGGAAAGCAAAAATTGGCTGAAGGACCAACAATGAACTGAAGAACGAAAAATGGGATGAGGGAGCTCTGAAATGGGCTGAGAAAATAAAAAATTGATTGAGGAACCCAAAAATGGGTTGAGGGACCCAAAAATAGATTGCAGAACCCAAAAATAGACTGAGGGAAGCAAAAATGGGCTGAGGGAACAAAAATGAGATGAAGAACCAAAAATTTGGACGAGAGAGCTCAAAAATCAGCTGAAAATATAAAAAATTGGTTGATTGAATCCAAACATGGGCTGAGGGACCCAAAAATGCACTGAGGAACTCAAAAATGGATTGAGGAACCCAGAAATGAATTGAGGGAACCAAGAATGGATCGCAGAACCCAAAAATGGATTGAGGAAAGCAAAAATTGTCTGAGGGACCAAAAATGAACTGAGGGACCAAAAATGGGATGAGGGAGCTCTGAAATGGGATGAGAAACCTAAAAATGGGCTGAGAAACTCAAGAATGGATTGAGGAACCCAAAAATGGATTGAGGAACAAAAAAATGGTCTGAGAAACTAAAAAATGGATTGAGGAACCCAAAAATGGGCTGAGAAATACAAAAATATACTGGATTAACGAACCAAAAATGGACTGAGGGTCCCAAAAATGGATTGAGAAACCCAAAACATGATTCCGGAATCCAAAAACGGGCTGAGGGAACTAAAAATGGATTGCACAACCCAAAAATGAACTGAGGGAAGCAAAAATGGGCTGAGGAAATCAAAATTTGGTTGAGAGAGACAAAAATGGATTGAGGAACCCAAAAATGGTCTGAGAAAGCCGAAAATGGAATCCAGAACCAAAAATGGGCTGACGTACCCAAAAATGCACTGAGGAACTCAAAAATGGATTGAGGAACCCAGAAATGAATTGAGGGAACCAAGAATGGATCGCAGAACCCAAAAATGGATTGAGGAAAGCAAAAATTGGCTGAGGGACCAAAAATGAACTGAGGGACCAAAAATGGGATGAGGGAGCTCTGAAATGGGATGAGAAACCTAAAAATGGGCTGAGAAACTCAAGAATGGATTGAGGAACCCAAAAATGGATTGAGGAACAAAAAAATGGTCTGAGAAACTAAAAAATGGATTGAGGAACCCAAAAATGGGCTGAGAAATACAAATATATACTGGATTAACGAACCAAAAATGGACTGAGGGTCCCAAAAATGGATTGAGAAACCCAAAACATGATTCAGGAATCCAAAAACGGGCTGAGGGAACTAAAAATGGATTGCACAACCCAAAAATCAACTGAGGGAAGCAAAAATGGGCTGAGGAAATCAAAATTTGGTTGAGAGAGACAAAAATGGATTGAGGAACCCAAAAAAGGCCTGAGAAACCCGAAAATGGAATCCAGAACCAAAAATGGGCTGACGTACCCAAAAATGCACTGAGGAACTCAAAAATGGATTGAGGAACCCAGAAATGAATTGAGGGAACCAAGAATGGATCGCAGAACCCAAAAATGGATTGAGGAAAGCAAAAATTGGCTGAAGGACCAACAATGAACTGAAGAACGAAAAATGGGATGAGGGAGCTCTGAAATGGGCTGAGAAAATAAAAAATTGATTGAGGAACCCAAAAATGGGTTGAGGGACCCAAAAATAGATTGCAGAACCCAAAAATAGACTGAGGGAAGCAAAAATGGGCTGAGGGAACAAAAATGAGATGAAGAACCAAAAATTTGGACGAGAGAGCTCAAAAATCAGCTGAAAATATAAAAAATTGGTTGATTGAATCCAAACATGGGCTGAGGGACCCAAAAATGCACTGAGGAACTCAAAAATGGATTGAGGAACCCAGAAATGAATTGAGGGAACCAAGAATGGATCGCAGAACCCAAAAATGGATTGAGGAAAGCAAAAATTGTCTGAGGGACCAAAAATGAACTGAGGGACCAAAAATGGGATGAGGGAGCTCTGAAATGGGATGAGAAACCTAAAAATGGGCTGAGAAACTCAAGAATGGATTGAGGAACCCAAAAATGGATTGAGGAACAAAAAAATGGTCTGAGAAACTAAAAAATGGATTGAGGAACCCAAAAATGGGCTGAGAAATACAAAAATATACTGGATTAACGAACCAAAAATGGACTGAGGGTCCCAAAAATGGATTGAGAAACCCAAAACATGATTCCGGAATCCAAAAACGGGCTGAGGGAACTAAAAATGGATTGCACAACCCAAAAATGAACTGAGGGAAGCAAAAATGGGCTGAGGAAATCAAAATTTGGTTGAGAGAGACAAAAATGGATTGAGGAACCCAAAAATGGTCTGAGAAACCCGAAAATGGAATCCAGAACCAAAAATGGGCTGACGTACCCAAAAATGCACTGAGGAACTCAAAAATGGATTGAGGAACCCAGAAATGAATTGAGGAAACCAAGAATGGATCGCAGAACCCAAAAATGGATTGCGGAAAGCAAAAATTGGCTGAGGGACCAAAAATGGGATGAGGGAGCTCTGAAATGGGATGAGAAACCTAAAAATGGGCTGAGAAACTCAAGAATGGATTGAGGAACCCAAAAATGGGTTGAGGAACAAAAAAATGGTCTGAGAAACTAAAAAATGGATTGAGGAACCCAAAAATGGGCTGAGAAATACAAAAATATACTGGATTAACGAACCAAAAATGGACTGAGGGTCCCAAAAATGGATTGAGAAACCCAAAACATGATTCAAGAATCCAAAAACAGGCTGAGGGAACTAAAAATGGATTGCACAACCCAAAAATGAACTGAGGGAAGCAAAAATGGGCTGAGGAAATCAAAATTTGGTTGAGAGAGACAAAAATGGATTGAGGAACCCAAAAATGGTCTGAGAAAGCCGAAAATGGAATCCAGAACCAAAAATGGGCTGACGTACCCAAAACTGCACTGAGGAACTCAAAAATGGATTGAGGAACCCAGAAATGAATTGAGGGAACCAAGAATGGATCGCAGAACCCAAAAATGGATTGAGGAAAGCAAAAATTGGCTGAGGGACCAAAAATGAACTGAGGGACCAAAAATGGGATGAGGGAGCTCTGAAATGGGATGAGAAACCTAAAAATGGGCTGAGAAACTCAAGAATGGATTGAGGAACCCAAAAATGGGTTGAGGAACAAAAAAATGGTCTGAGAAACTAAAAAATGGATTGAGGAACCCAAAAATGGGCTGAGAAATACAAATATATACTGGATTAACGAACCAAAAATGGACTGAGGGTCCCAAAAATGGATTGAGAAACCCAAAACATGATTCAAGAATCCCAAAACAGGCTGAGGGAACTAAAAATGGATTGCACAACCCAAAAATGGACTGAGGGAAGCAAAAATGGGCTGAGGAAATCAAAATTTGGTTGAGAGAGACAAAAATGGATTGAGGAACCCAAAAATGGTCTGAGAAACCCGAAAATGGAATCCAGAACCAAAAATGGGCTGACGTACCCAAAAATGCACTGAGGAACTCAAAAATGGATTGAGGAACCCAGAAATGAATTGAGGGAACCAAGAATGGATAGCAGAACCCAAAAATGGATTGAGGAAAGCAAAAATTGGCTGAGGGACCAAAAATGAACTGAGGAACCAAAAATGGGATGAGGGAGCTCTGAAATGGGATGAGAAACCTAAAAATGGGCTGAGAAACTCAAGAATGGATTGAGGAACCCAAAAATGGGTTGAGGAACAAAAAAATGGTCTGAGAAACTAAAAAATGGATTGAGGAACCCAAAAATGGGCTGAGAAATACAAATATACACTGGATTAACGAACCAAAAATGGACTGAGGGTCCCAAAAATGGATTGAGAAACCCAAAACATGATTCAAGAATCCAAAAACAGGCTGAGGGAACTAAAAATGGATTGCACAACCCAAAAATGGACTGAGGGAAGCAAAAATGGGCTGAGGAAATCAAAATTTGGTTGAGAGAGACAAAAATGGATTGAGGAACCCAAAAATGGTCTGAGAAAGCCGAAAATGGAATCCAGAACCAAAAATGGGCTGACGTACCCAAAAATGCACTGAGGAACTCAAAAATGGATTGAGGAACCCAGAAATGAATTGAGGGAACCAAGAATGGATCGCAGAACCCAAAAATGGATTGAGGAAAGCAAAAATTGGCTGAGGGACCAAAAATGAACTGAGGGACCAAAAATGGGATGAGGGAGCTCTGAAATGGGATGAGAAACCTAAAAATGGGCTGAGAAACTCAAGAATGGATTGAGGAACCCAAAAATGGGTTGAGGAACAAAAAAATGGTCTCAGAAACTAAAAAATGGATTGAGGAACCCAAAAATGGGCTGAGAAATACAAATATATACTGGATTAACGAACCAAAAATGGACTGAGGGTCCCAAAAATGGATTGAGAAACCCAAAACATGATTCAAGAATCCAAAAACAGGCTGAGGGAACTAAAAATGGATTGCACAACCCAAAAATGGACTGAGGGAAGCAAAAATGGGCTGAGGAAATCAAAATTTGGTTGAGAGAGACAAAAATGGATTGAGGAACCCAAAAATGGTCTGAGAAACCCGAAAATGGAATCCAGAACCAAAAATGGGCTGACGTACCCAAAAATGCACTGAGGAACTCAAAAATGGATTGAGGAACCCAGAAATGAATTGAGGGAACCAAGAATGGATCGCAGAACCCAAAAATGGATTGAGGAAAGCAAAAATTGGCTGAAGGACCAACAATGAACTGAAGAACGAAAAATGGGATGAGGGAGCTCTGAAATGGGCTGAGAAAATAAAAAATATACTGGATTAACGAACCAAAAATGGACTGAGGGTCCCAAAAATGGATTGAGAAACCCAAAACATGATTCAGGAATCCAAAAACGGGCTGAGGGAACTAAAAATGGATTGCACAACCCAAAAATGAACTGAGGGAAGCAAAAATGGGCTGAGGAAATCAAAATTTGGTTGAGAGAGACAAAAATGGATTGAGGAACCCAAAAATGGTCTGAGAAAGCCGAAAATGGAATCCAGAACCAAAAATGGGCTGACGTACCCAAAAATGCACTGAGGAACTCAAAAATGGATTGAGGAACCCAGAAATGAATTGAGGGAACCAAGAATGGTTCGCAGAACCCAAAAATGGATTGAGGAAAGCAAAAATTGTCTGAGGGACCAAAAATGAACTGAGGGACCAAAAATGGGATGAGGGAGCTCTGAAATGGGATGAGAAACCTAAAAATGGGCTGAGAAACTCAAGAATGGATTGAGGAACCCAAAAATGGGTTGAGGAACAAAAAAATGGTCTGAGAAACTAAAAAATGGATTGAGGAACCCGAAAATGGGCTGAGAAATACAAATATATACTGGATTAACGAACCAAAAATGGACTGAGGGTCCCAAAAATGGATTGAGAAACCCAAAACATGATTCAAGAATCCAAAAACAGGCTGAGGGAACTAAAAATGGATTGCACAACCCAAAAATGGACTGAGGGAAGCAAAAATGGGCTGAGGAAATCAAAATTTGGTTGAGAGAGACAAAAATGGATTGAGGAACCCAAAAATGGTCTGAGAAAGCCGAAAATGGAATCCAGAACCAAAAATGGGCTGACGTACCCAAAAATGCACTGAGGAACTCAAAAATGGATTGAGGAACCCAGAAATGAATTGAGGGAACCAAGAATGGATCGCAGAACCCAAAAATGGATTGAGGAAAGCAAAAATTGGCTGAGGGACCAAAAATGAACTGAGGAACCAAAAATGGGATGAGGGAGCTCTGAAATGGGATGAGAAACCTAAAAATGGGCTGAGAAACTCAAGAATGGATTGAGGAACCCAAAAATGGGTTGAGGAACAAAAAAATGGTCTCAGAAACTAAAAAATGGATTGAGGAACCCAAAAATGGGCTGAGAAATACAAATATACACTGGATTAACGAACCAAAAATGGACTGAGGGTCCCAAAAATGGATTGAGAAACCCAAAACATGATTCAAGAATCCAAAAACAGGCTGAGGGAACTAAAAATGGATTGCACAACCCAAAAATGGACTGAGGGAAGCAAAAATGGGCTGAGGAAATCAAAATTTGGTTGAGAGAGACAAAAATGGATTGAGGAACCCAAAAATGGTCTGAGAAAGCCGAAAATGGAATCCAGAACCAAAAATGGGCTGACGTACCCAAAAATGCACTGAGGAACTCAAAAATGGATTGAGGAACCCAGAAATGAATTGAGGGAACCAAGAATGGATCGCAGAACCCAAAAATGGATTGAGGAAAGCAAAAATTGTCTGAGGGACCAAAAATGAACTGAGGGACCAAAAATGGGATGAGGGAGCTCTGAAATGGGATGAGAAACCTAAAAATGGGCTGAGAAACTCAAGAATGGATTGAGGAACCCAAAAATGGGTTGAGGAACAAAAAAATGGTCTGAGAAACTAAAAAATGGATTGAGGAACCCAAAAATGGGCTGAGAAATACAAATATATACTGGATTAACGAACCAAAAATGGACTGAGGGTCCCAAAAATGGATTGAGAAACCCAAAACATGATTCAAGAATCCAAAAACAGGCTGAGGGAACTAAAAATGGATTGCACAACCCAAAAATGGACTGAGGGAAGCAAAAATGGGCTGAGGAAATCAAAATTTGGTTGAGAGAGACAAAAATGGATTGAGGAACCCAAAAATGGTCTGAGAAACCCGAAAATGGAATCCAGAACCAAAAATGGGCTGACGTACCCAAAAATGCACTGAGGAACTCAAAAATGGATTGAGGAACCCAGAAATGAATTGAGGGAACCAAGAATGGATCGCAGAACCCAAAAATGGATTGAGGAAAGCAAAAATTGGCTGAGGGACCAAAAATGAACTGAGGAACCAAAAATGGGATGAGGGAGCTCTGAAATGGGATGAGAAACCTAAAAATGGGCTGAGAAACTCAAGAATGGATTGAGGAACCCAAAAATGGGTTGAGGAACAAAAAAATGGTCTGAGAAACTAAAAAATGGATTGAGGAACCCAAAAATGGGCTGAGAAATACAAATATACACTGGATTAACGAACCAAAAATGGACTGAGGGTCCCAAAAATGGATTGAGAAACCCAAAACATGATTCAAGAATCCAAAAACAGGCTGAGGGAACTAAAAATTGATTGCACAACCCAAAAATGGACTGAGGGAAGCAAAAATGGGCTGAGGAAATCAAAATTTGGTTGAGAGAGACAAAAATAGATTGAGGAACCCAAAAATGGTCTGAGAAACCCGAAAATGGAATCCAGAACCAAAAATGGGCTGACATACCCAAAAATGCACTGAGGAACTCAAAAATGGATTGAGGAACCCAGAAATGAATTGAGGGAACCAAGAATGGATCGCAGAACCCAAAAATGGATTGAGGAAAGCAAAAATTGTCTGAGGGACCAAAAATGAACTAAGGGACCAAAAATGGGATGAGGGAGCTCTGAAATGGGATGAGAAACCTAAAAATGGGCTGAGAAACTCAAGAATGGATTGAGGAACCCAAAAATGGATTGAGGAACAAAAAAATGGTCTGAGAATCTAAAAAATGGATTGAGGAACCCAAAAAATGGGCTGAGAAATACAAATATATACTGGATTAACGAACCAAAAATGGACTGAGGGTCCCAAAAATGGATTGAGAAACCCAAAACATGATTCAGGAATCCAAAAAACGGGCTGAGGGAACTAAAAATGGATTGCACAACCCAAAAATGGACTGAGGGAAGCAAAAATGGGCTGAGGAAATCAAAATTTGGGTTGAGAGAGACAAAAATGGAATTGAGGAACCCAAAAATGGTCTGAGAAACCCGAAAATGGAATCCAGAACCAAAAATGGGCTGACGTACCCAAAAATGCACTGAGGAAACTCCAAAATGGATTGAGGAACCCAGAAATGAATTGAGGGAACCAAGAATGGATCGCAGAACCCAAAAATGGATTGAGGAAAGCAAAAATTGTCTGAGGGACCAAAAATGAACTGAGGGACCAAAAATGGGATGAGGGAGCTCTGAAATGGGATGAGAAACCTAAAAAATGGGCTGAGAAACTCAAGAATGGATTGAGGAACCCAAAAATGGGTTGAGGAACAAAAAAATGGTCTGAGAAACTAAAAAATGGATTTGAGGAACCCAAAAATGGTCTGAGAAATACAAATATATACTGGATTAACGAACCAAAAATGGACTGAGGGTCCCGAAAATGGATTGAGAAACCCAAAACATGATTTAAGAATTCAAAAACAGGTCTGAGGGAACTAAAAATGGATTGCACAACCCAAAAATGGACTGAGGGAAGCAAAAATGGGCTGAGGAAATCAAAATTTGGTTGAGAGAGACAAAAATGGATTGAGGAACCCAAAAATGGTCTGAGAAAGCCGAAAATGGAATCCAGAACCAAAAATGGGCTGACGTACCCAAAAAATGCACTGAGGAACTCAAAAATGGATTGAGGAACCCAGAAATGAATTGAGGGAACCAAGAATGGATCGCAGAACCCAAAAATGGATTGAGGAAAGCAAAAATTGGCTGAGGGACCAAAAATGAACTGAGGGACCAAAAATGGGATGAGGGAGCTCTGAAATGGGATGAGAAACCTAAAAATGGGCTGAGAAACTCAAGAATGGATTGAGGAACCCAAAAATGGATTGAGGAACAAAAAAATGGTCTGAGAAACTAAAAAATGGATTGAGGAACCCAAAAATGGGCTGAGAAATACAAATATATACTGGATTAACGAACCAAAAATGGACTGAGGGTCCCAAAAATGGATTGAGAAACCCAAAACATGATTCAAGAATCCAAAAACAGGCTGAGGGAACTAAAAATGGATTGCACAACCCAAAAATGGACTGAGGGAAGCAAAAATGGGCTGAGGAAATCAAAATTTGGTTGAGAGAGACAAAAATGGATTGAGGAACCCAAAAATGGTCTGAGAAACCCGAAAATGGAATCCAGAACCAAAAATGGGCTGACGTACCCAAAAATGCACTGAGGAACTCAAAAATGGATTGAGGAACCCAGAAATGAATTGAGGGAACCAAGAATGGATCGCAGAACCCAAAAATGGATTGAGGAAAGCAAAAATTGGCTGAGGGACCAAAAATGAACTGAGGGACCAAAAATGGGATGAGGGAGCTCTGAAATGGGATGAGAAACCTAAAAATGGGCTGAGAAACTCAAGAATGGATTGAGGAACCCAAAAATGGATTGAGGAACAAAAAAATGGTCTGAGAAACTAAAAAATGGATTGAGGAACCCAAAAATGGGCTGAGAAATACAAAAATATACTGGATTAACGAACCAAAAATGGACTGAGGGTCCCAAAAATGGATTGAGAAACCCAAAACATGATTCAGGAATCCAAAAACGGGCTGAGGGAACTAAAAATGGATTGCACAACCCAAAAATGGACTGAGGGAAGCAAAAATGGGCTGAGGAAATCAAATTTTGGTTGAGAGAGACAAAAATGGATTGAGGAACCCAAAAATGGTCTGAGAAAGCCGAAAATGGAATCCAGAACCAAAAATGGGCTGACGTACCCAAAAATGCACTGAAGAACTCAAAAATGGATTGAGGAACCCAGAAATGAATTGAGGGAACCAAGAATGGATCGCAGAACCCAAAAATGGATTGAGGAAAGCAAAAATTGGCTGAAGGACCAACAATGAACTGAAGAACGAAAAATAGGATGAGGGAGCTCTGAAATGGGCTGAGAAAATAAAAAATTGATTGAGGAACCCAAAAATGGGTTGAGGGACCCAAAAATAGATTGCAGAACCCAAAAATGAACTGAGGGAAGCAAAAATGGGCTGAGGAAATCAAAATTTGTTTGAGAGAGACAAAAATGGATTGAGGAACCCAAAAATGGTCTGAGAAACCCGAAAATGGAATCCAGAACCAAAAATGGGCTGACGTACCCAAAAATGCACTGAGGAACTCAAAAATGGATTGAGGAACCCAGAAATGAATTGAGGGAACCAAGAATGGATCGCAGAACCCAAAAATGGATTGAGGAAAGCAAAAATTGGCTGAGGGACCAAAAATGAACTGAGGGACCAAGAATGGGATGAGGGAGCTCTGAAATGGGATGAGAAACCTAAAAATGGGCTGAGAAACTCAAGAATGGATTGAGGAACCCAAAAATGGATTGAGGAACAAAAAAATGGTCTGAGAAACTAAAAAATGGATTGAGGAACCCAAAAATGGGCTGAGAAATACAAATATATACTGGATTAACGAACCAAAAATGGACTGAGGGTTCCCAAAATGGATTGAGAAACCCAAAACATGATTCAGGAATCCAAAAACGGGCTGAGGGAACTGAAAATGGATTGCACAACCCAAAAATGAACTGAGGGAAGCAAAAATGGGCTGAGGAAATCAAAATTTGGTTGAGAGAGACAAAAATGGATTGAGGAACCCAAAAATGGTCTGAGAAACCCGAAAATGGAATCCAGAACCAAAAATGGGCTGACGTACCCAAAAATGCACTGAGGAACTCAAAAATGGATTGAGGAACCCAGAAATGAATTGAGGGAACCAAGAATGGATCGCAGAACCCAAAAATGGATTGAGGAAAGCAAAAATTGGCTGAAGGACCAACAATGAACTGAAGAATGAAAAATGGGATGAGGGAGCTCTGAAATGGGCTGAGAAAATAAAAAATTGATTGAGGAACCCAAAAATGGGTTGAGGGACCCAAAAATAGATTGCAGAACCCAAAAATAGACTGAGGGAAGCTAAAATGGGCTGAGGGAACAAAAATGAGCTGAAGAACCAAAAATTTGGACGAGAGAGCTCAAAAATCAGCTGAAAATATAAAAAATTGGTTGATTGAATCCAAAAATGGGCTGAGGGACCCAAAAATGGACCGAGGAACCCAAATTGGATTGAGGAACCCAAAAATGGGCAGCGAAAACTAAAAATGGACGGAGGGACCTAAAACTGGGTCGATGGAACTCAAAATTGGCTGATGGACCCAGAAATGGACTGAGGGACTCAAAAATGGATTGAGAAACCCAGAAATGGATTGAGGGACCCAAGAATGGATCGAGGAACCCAAAAATGCACTGAGGAACTCAAAAATGAGCTGAGGAACCGAAAAATGGATTCAGGGCTTCAAAAATTATCTGAGGAAACCAAAAATGGATTGAGATACCCAAAAATGGATTGAGGAAAGCAAAAATGGGCTGAGGGACCAAAAATGAACTGAAGAACAAAAACTTGGGACGAGGGATCTCAAAAATGGGCTGAGAAACCCAAAAACGTGCTGAGACTCAAAAATGGATTTAGGATCTCAAAAATTGATTGAGGAACCCAAAAACGGGCTGAGGGACCTAAAAATAGATTGCAGAACCCAAAAATGGACTGAGGGAAGCAAAAATGGGCTGAGGAACCCAAAATTTGGCTGAGAGACGCAAAAATGGATTGACGAATCCAAGAATGCTCTGAGAAAGCCAAAAATGGATTGAGGAACCCCAAATTGGGCTGACATACCCAAAAATGCACTGAGCGACTCAAAAAATGGATTGAGGAACCCAGAAATGAATTGAGGGAACCAAGAATGGATCGCAGAACCCAAAAATGGATTGAGGAAAGCAAAAATTGGCTGAGGGACCAAAAATGAACTGAGGGACCAAAAATGGGATGAGGGAGCTCTGAAATGGGATGAGAAACCTAAAAATGGGCTGAGAAACTCAAGAATGGATTGAGGAACCCAAAAATGGATTGAGGAACAAAAAAATGGTCTGAGAAACTAAAAAATGGATTGAGGAACCCAAAAATGGGCTGAGAAATACAAATATATACTGGATTAACGAACCAAAAATGGACTGAGGGTCCCAAAAATGGATTGAGAAACCCAAAACATGATTCAGGAATCCAAAAACGGGCTGAGGGAACTAAAAATGGATTGCACAACCCAAAAATGGACTGAGGGAAGCAAAAATGGGCTGAGGAAATCAAAATTTGGTTGAGAGAGACAAAAATGGATTGAGGAACCCAAAAATGGTCTGAGAAACCCGAAAATGGAATCCAGAACCAAAAATGGGCTGACGTACCCAAAAATGCACTGAGGAACTCAAAAATGGATTGAGGAACCCAGAAATGAATTGAGGGAACCAAGAATGGATCGCAGAACCCAAAAATGGATTGAGGAAAGCAAAAATTGGCTGAGGGACCAAAAATGAACTGAGGGACCAAAAATGGGATGAGGGAGCTCTGAAATGGAATGAGAAACCTAAAAATGGGCTGAGAAACTCAAGAATGGATTGAGGAACCCAAAAATGGATTGAGGAACAAAAAAATGGTCTGAGAAACTAAAAAATGGATTGAGGAACCCAAAAATGGGCTGAGAAATACAAATATATACTGGATTAACGAACCAAAAATGGACTGAAGGTCCCAAAAATGGATTGAGAAACCCAAAACATGATTCAGGAATCCAAAAACGGGCTGAGGGAACTAAAAATGGATTGCACAACCCAAAAATGGACTGAGGGAAGCAAAAATGGGCTGAGGAAATCAAAATTTGGTTGAGAGAGACAAAAATGGATTGAGGAACCCAAAAATGGTCTGAGAAACCCAAAAATAAAATCCAGAACCAAAAATGGGCTGACGTACCCAAAAATGCACTGAGGAACTCAAAAATGGATTGAGGAACCCAGAAATGAATTGAGGGAACCAAGAATGGATCGCAGAACCCAAAAATGGATTGAGGAAAGCAAAAATTGGCTGAAGGACCAACAATGAACTGAAGAACGAAAAATGGGATGAGGGAGCTCTGAAATGGGCTGAGAAAATAAAAAATTGATTGAGGAACCCAAAAATGGGTTGAGGGACCCAAAAATAGATTGCAGAACCCAAAAATAGACTGAGGGAAGCAAAAATGGGCTGAGGGAACAAAAATGAGCTGAAGAACCAAAAATTTGGACGAGAGAGCTCAAAAATCAGCTGAAAATATAAAAAATTGGTTGATTGAATCCAAAAATGGGCTGAGGGACCCAAAAATGGACCGAGGAACCCAAATTGGATTGAGGAACCCAAAAATGGGCAGCGAAAACTAAAAATGGACGGAGGGACCTAAAACTGGGTCGATGGAACTCAAAATTGGCTGATGGACCCAGAAATGGACTGAGGGACTCAAAAATGGATTGAGAAACCCAGAAATGGATTGAGGGACCCAAGAATGGATCGAGGAACCCAAAAATGCACTGAGGAACTCAAAAATGAGCTGAGGAACCGAAAAATGGATTCAGGGCTTCAAAAATTAGCTGAGGAAACCAAAAATGGATTGAGATACCCAAAAATGGATTGAGGAAAGCAAAAATGGGCTGAGGGACCAAAAATGAACTGAAGAACAAAAACTTGGGACGAGGGATCTCAAAAATGGGCTGAGAAACCCAAAAACGTGCTGAGACTCAAAAATGGATTTAGGATCTCAAAAATTGATTGAGGAACCCAAAAACGGGCTGAGGGACCTAAAAAGAGATTGCAGAACCCAAAAATGGACTGAGGGAAGCAAAAATAGGCTGAGGAACCCAAAATTTGGCTGAGAGACGCAAAAATGGATTGACGAATGCAAAAATGCTCTGAGAAAGCCAAAAATGGATTGAGGAACCCCAAATTGGGCTGACATACCCAAAAATGCACTGAGCGACTCAAAAAATGGATTGAGGAAACCAGAAATGAATTGAGGGAACCAAGAATGGATCGCAGAACCCAAAAATGGATTGAGGAAAGCAAAAATTGGCTGAGGGACCAAAAATGAACTGAGGGACCAAAAATGGGATGAGGGAGCTCTGAAATGGGATGAGAAACCTAAAAATGGGCTGAGAAACTCAAGAATGGATTGAGGAACCCAAAAATGGATTGAGGAACAAAAAAATGGTCTGAGAAACTAAAAAATGGATTGAGGAACCCAAAAATGGGCTGAGAAATACAAATATATACTGGATTAACGAACCAAAAATGGACTGAGGGTCCCAAAAATGGATTGAGAAACCCAAAACATGATTCAGGAATCCAAAAACGGGCTGAGGGAACTAAAAATGGATTGCACAACCCAAAAATGGACTGAGGGAAGCAAAAATGGGCTGAGGAAATCAAAATTTGGTTGAGAGAGACAAAAATGGATTGAGGAACCCAAAAATGGTCTGAGAAACCCGAAAATGGAATCCAGAACCAAAAATGGGCTGACGTACCCAAAAATGCACTGAGGAACTCAAAAATGGATTGAGGAACCCAGAAATGAATTGAGGGAACCAAGAATGGATCGCAGAACCCAAAAATGGATTGAGGAAAGCAAAAATTGGCTGAGGGACCAAAAATGAACTGAGGGACCAAAAATGGGATGAGGGAGCTCTGAAATGGAATGAGAAACCTAAAAATGGGCTGAGAAACTCAAGAATGGATTGAGGAACCCAAAAATGGATTGAGGAACAAAAAAATGGTCTGAGAAACTAAAAAATGGATTGAGGAACCCAAAAATGGGCTGAGAAATACAAATATATACTGGATTAACGAACCAAAAATGGACTGAAGGTCCCAAAAATGGATTGAGAAACCCAAAACATGATTCAGGAATCCAAAAACGGGCTGAGGGAACTAAAAATGGATTGCACAACCCAAAAATGGACTGAGGGAAGCAAAAATGGGCTGAGGAAATCAAAATTTGGTTGAGAGAGACAAAAATGGATTGAGGAACCCAAAAATGGTCTGAGAAACCCAAAAATAAAATCCAGAACCAAAAATGGGCTGACGTACCCAAAAATGCACTGAGGAACTCAAAAATGGATTGAGGAACCCAGAAATGAATTGAGGGAACCAAGAATGGATCGCAGAACCCAAAAATGGATTGAGGAAAGCAAAAATTGGCTGAAGGACCAACAATGAACTGAAGAACGAAAAATGGGATGAGGGAGCTCTGAAATGGGCTGAGAAAATAAAAAATTGATTGAGGAACCCAAAAATGGGTTGAGGGACCCAAAAATAGATTGCAGAACCCAAAAATAGACTGAGGGAAGCAAAAATGGGCTGAGGGAACAAAAATGAGCTGAAGAACCAAAAATTTGGACGAGAGAGCTCAAAAATCAGCTGAAAATATAAAAAATTGGTTGATTGAATCCAAAAATGGGCTGAGGGACCCAAAAATGGACCGAGGAACCCAAATTGGATTGAGGAACCCAAAAATGGGCAGCGAAAACTAAAAATGGACGGAGGGACCTAAAACTGGGTCGATGGAACTCAAAATTGGCTGATGGACCCAGAAATGGACTGAGGGACTCAAAAATGGATTGAGAAACCCAGAAATGGATTGAGGGACCCAAGAATGGATCGAGGAACCCAAAAATGCACTGAGGAACTCAAAAATGAGCTGAGGAACCGAAAAATGGATTCAGGGCTTCAAAAATTCGCTGAGGAAACCAAAAATGGATTGAGATACCCAAAAATGGATTGAGGAAAGCAAAAATGGGCTGAGGGACCAAAAATGAACTGAAGAACAAAAACTTGGGACGAGGGATCTCAAAAATGGGCTGAGAAACCCAAAAACGTGCTGAGACTCAAAAATGGATTTAGGATCTCAAAAATTGATTGAGGAACCCAAAAACGGGCTGAGGGACCTAAAAAGAGATTGCAGAACCCAAAAATGGACTGAGGGAAGCAAAAATAGGCTGAGGAACCCAAAATTTGGCTGAGAAACGCAAAAATGGATTGAGGAATCCAAAAATGCTCTGAGAAAGCCAAAAATGGATTGAGGAACCCCAAATTGGGCTGACGTACCCAAAAATGCACTGAGCGACTCAAAAAATGGATTGAGGAAACCAGAAATGAATTGAGGGAACCAAGAATGGATCGCAGAACCCAAAAATGGATTGAGGAAAGCAAAAATTGGCTGAGGGACCAAAAATGAACTGAGGGACCAAAAATGGGATGAGGGAGCTCTGAAATGGGATGAGAAACCTAAAAATGGGCTGAGAAACTCAAGAATGGATTGAGGAACCCAAAAATGGATTGAGGAACAAAAAAATGGTCTGAGAAACTAAAAAATGGATTGAGGAACCCAAAAATGGGCTGAGAAATACAAATATATACTGGATTAACGAACCAAAAATGGACTGAGGGTCCCAAAAATGGATTGAGAAACCCAAAACATGATTCAGGAATCCAAAAACGGGCTGAGGGAACTAAAAATGGATTGCACAACCCAAAAATGGACTGAGGGAAGCAAAAATGGGCTGAGGAAATCAAAATTTGGTTGAGAGAGACAAAAATGGATTGAGGAACCCAAAAATGGTCTGAGAAACCCAAAAATGGAATCCAGAACCAAAAATGGGCTGACGTACCCAAAAATGCACTGAGGAACTCAAAAATGGACTGAGGAACCCAGAAATGAATTGAGGGAACCAAGAATGGATCGCAGAACCCAAAAATGGATTGAGGAAAGCAAAAATTGGCTGAAGGACCAACAATGAACTGAAGAATGAAAAATGGGATGAGGGAGCTCTGAAATGGGCTGAGAAAATAAAAAATTGATTGAGGAACCCAAAAATGGGTTGAGGGACCCAAAAATAGATTGCAGAACCCAAAAATAGACTGAGGGAAGCAAAAATGGGCTGAGGGAACAAAAATGAGCTGAAGAACCAAAAATTTGGACGAGAGAGCTCAAAAATCAGCTGAAAATATAAAAAATTGGTTGATTGAATCCAAAAATGGGCTGAGGGACCCAAAAATGGACCGAGGAACCCAAATTGGATTGAGGAACCCCAAAATGGGCAGTGAAAACTAAAAATGGACGGAGGGACCTAAAACTGGGTCGATGGAACTCAAAATTGGCTGATGGACCCAGAAATGGACTGAGGGACTCAAAAATGGATTGAGAAACCCAGAAATGGATTGAGGGACCCAAGAATGGATCGAGGAACCCAAAAATGCACTGAGGAACTCAAAAATGAGCTGAGGAACCGAAAAATGGATTCAGGGCTTCAAAAATTCGCTGAGGAAACCAAAAATGGATTGAGATACCCAAAAATGGATTGAGGAAAGCAAAAATGGGCTGAGGGACCAAAAATGAACTGAAGAACAAAAACTTGGGACGAGGGATCTCAAAAATGGGCTGAGAAACCCAAAAACGTGCTGAGACTCAAAAATGGATTTAGGATCTCAAAAATTGATTGAGGAACCCAAAAACGGGCTGAGGGACCTAAAAAGAGATTGCAGAACCCAAAAATGGACTGAGGGAAGCAAAAATAGGCTGAGGAACCCAAAATTTGGCTGAGAAACGCAAAAATGGATTGAGGAATCCAAAAATGCTCTGAGAAAGCCAAAAATGGATTGAGGAAACCCAAATAGGGCTGACGTACCCAAAAATGCCCTGAGCGACTCAAAAAATGGATTGAGGAAACCAGAAATGAATTGAGGGAACCAAGAATGGATCGCAGAACCCAAAAATGGATTGAGGAAAGCAAAAATTGGCTGAGGGACCAAAAATGAACTGAGGGACCAAAAATGGGATGAGGGAGCTCTGAAATGGGATGAGAAACCTAAAAATGGGCTGAGAAACTCAAGAATGGATTGAGGAACCCAAAAATGGATTGAGGAACAAAAAAATGGTCTGAGAAACTAAAAAATGGATTGAGGAACCCAAAAATGGGCTGAGAAATACAAATATATACTGGATTAACGAACCAAAAATGGACTGAGGGTCCCAAAAATGGATTGAGAAACCCAAAACATGATTCAGGAATCCAAAAACGGGCTGAGGGAACTAAAAATGGATTGCACAACCCAAAAATGGACTGAGGGAAGCAAAAATGGGCTGAGGAAATCAAAATTTGGTTGAGAGAGACAAAAATGGATTGAGGAACCCAAAAATGGTCTGAGAAACCCGAAAATGGAATCCAGAACCAAAAATGGGCTGACGTACCCAAAAATGCACTGAGGAACTCAAAAATGGATTGAGGAACCCAGAAATGAATTGAGGGAACCAAGAATGGATCGCAGAACCCAAAAATGGATTGAGGAAAGCAAAAATTGGCTGAGGGACCAAAAATGAACTGAGGGACCAAAAATGGGATGAGGGAGCTCTGAAATGGGATGAGAAACCTAAAAATGGGCTGAGAAACTCAAGAATGGATTGAGGAACCCAAAAATGGATTGAGGAACAAAAAAATGGTCTGAGAAACTAAAAAATGGATTGAGGAACCCAAAAATGGGCTGAGAAATACAAATATATACTGGATTAACGAACCAAAAATGGACTGAGGGTCCCAAAAATGGATTGAGAAACCCAAAACATGATTCAGGAATCCAAAAACGGGCTGAGGGAACTAAAAATGGATTGCACAACCCAAAAATGGACTGAGGGAAGCAAAAATGGGCTGAGGAAATCAAAATTTGGTTGAGAGAGACAAAAATGGATTGAGGAACCCAAAAATGGTCTGAGAAACCCAAAAATGGAATCCAGAACCAAAAATGGGCTGACGTACCCAAAAATGCACTGAGGAACTCAAAAATGGATTGAGGAACCCAGAAATGAATTGAGGGAACCAAGAATGGATCGCAGAACCCAAAAATGGATTGAGGAAAGCAAAAATTGGCTGAAGGACCAACAATGAACTGAAGAATGAAAAATGGGATGAGGGAGCTCTGAAATGGGCTGAGAAAATAAAAAATTGATTGAGGAACCCAAAAATGGGTTGAGGGACC
>JAUMJL010002149.1:0-83596 GCA_033558185.1 Dromococcyx pavoninus | reverse complement strand
GCAGCCCCCGCGCCCCCGCCATCGCCTCCCGCCATGTTCGCGGAGCTGAACGAGCTCCTGGACGCCTCCCCGGAGCGGCCGGAGACGGTGAGAGAGCGGCAAGGAGGGAGAGGGGGGCTGCTATAGCGGCGATGGATGCGGCGCGGTACATGCCGGGAGGTGTGCGCGGGGCTGCGCTGTTTGATCTGGCGGCGCGGAGCATGCCGGGAGTTGTAGTCCAAGCTGCAGTGTTGGCCAATGGCGGCGCGGAGCATGCTGGGAGTTGTAGTCCAAACTGCGGTGGTAACCAATGGCGGCGCGGAGCATGCTGGGAGTTGTAGTCCAAACTGCAGTGGTAACCAATGGCGGCGCGGAGCATGCCGGGAGTTGTAGTTCTTATGGTACCCACGGTGGATGCTGGGAGCTCTAATTATAGCATCATGGAATGGGTTGGGTTGGAAGGAACCTCAAAGCCCATCCAGTTCCAAATCCAGGGACACCTCCCACTGGATCAGGGGGCTCAAAACCCCATCCAACCTGGCCTTCAACACCTCCAGGGGTGGGATCTGGGGGTTCTGGTTGACATCGAGTTAAATCATGGAACAATGAAATGGGTTGGGTTGGAAGGGACCTCAAAGCCCATCCAGTTCCAACTTCAGGGACACCTCCCACTGGATCAGGGGGCTCCAAGCCCATCCAACCTGGCCTTGAAACATGGTTTAATTCTCTTCCTCCCTCTTTGCCTTCTTCTCAAGCCTAGAATGATGCTGCTGGGAATGAGGCCCTTCCAAAGGCAAGGAACCTCCTTTCAGCACCTCCTCCACCCACCTTGCCCCAGCCTGTTCCCTTCCACACTCTGCTTTCCCACTCTCCCCACCTGCAGGAGCTGCATTTACTGGGTGGAAGCTGCCAACCCCCCTCTTGGCAGGGTGGCAGAGGGTGTCACAAGCGGGGAGATGTCAGCTACGCCCACCCAGGCAGCAGCTCCAGCCACCTACAAGCCCCCCCCTGCAGCCACGGCATTTGTCAGCACCAACCACCCGTGGAGATGTGGAAATCAGGATGGCAGAAAGAGACTTGTCAAGGGCTGATGCTTATTTTTTAAACACAGCAGGACACCCTTTTCCAGCCAGGTTTGTCAAGATCTCTGGGCACACCCTGTGGAATGTGTCTCCGAGCCAAGCGCGGCGCCAGACGGAGCGGCTCTGAGCAGCCAGAGGTGTCACCGAGAGGTGCAGAGAGAGCCCAAAACAAGGCTGCAAACCAAGGATACTCAGGATTTGTGACCAGGAGAGTCCACATCGCAGCGTATGGCGGAATCGTGGAGTCATTACGGTTGGAAAAGCCCTCCAGGATGATCCAGTCCAACCACCAGCCTGCTAAACCACGTCCTAAAGTGCCGTGTCCACACGGTGGTTGAACCCCTCTGGGGATGGAGACTCCACCACTGCCCTGGGCAGCCTCTACCAGGCCTTCACCGCTCTTCTGGTGAAGAAATGTTTCCTAATATTGAGTTTAAACCTCTCGTGGTTCTCGTGGAACTTGAGGCCATTTCCTCTCATCTTATCACTTGTTTACTCAGGAGAAGGACTCAATCTTCCAACCCTGGTATCAGGGAACACCACTCATGCAGCCAACTGTGCTACACGACTGCCAGACCCCACGACAAGGAGGAACCTGTTGCATCACAGAATCATTGGGCTGGAAAAGACCTCTGAGATCATCCAATCCAACCATCCCTGTCCACTGCTAAATCGTGGAGCCTGCAGTGGGAAGTCCAAGTCCCTGGCTGATGGGAGAGGAAGAGCCAACTCAAATCTGAGGCAGTTCCTCATGCAGAGGAGCTTTTGGATCTCTTCTGTTGGGTCCTGCCTGTGCTGCCAAGTCAAAACTCAGAATCTTGAGGCCAAATCTCCTTTTAGATTTGCTCAGCAGAACTTCTTATTCCTATCAACCCCCCTGTGCCCGAAAGCAGGAACCAACACCCCACTCCTTGCTCAGTTCCACCACCAATCCCACCTCAGAGCACATTCCCCCCCTCAACACTCAAAGTCCACCAAGGGCTCCTCAAGGAGCATTTCATGTGTGTTGAAAACCCACAGGAACCACTTGGGAGTTTACACTGCCTCAGCTTATCAAAGGATCATGGAGAGGGCTGGGGTGGAAGGGTCAGGGTCCCATCCAGTCCAACCATGGGACAGGGACACCTCCCACTGGATCAGGGGGCTCCAAGCCCCATCCAACCTGGCCTTCAACACCTCCAGGGAATGGGCAGCCACGACTGCTCTGGGAAACCTGGGCCAGGGCCAGGATGGGCTTTGAGATCCTCCCAAGTAAACAAGTGATAAGATGAGAGGAAATGGCCTCAAGTTCCACCACGAGAGGTTTAAACTCAATATTAGGAAACATTTCTTCACCAAAAGAGCGGTGAAGGCCTGGTAGAGGCTGCCCAGGGCAGTGGTGGAGTCTCCATCCCCAGAGGGGTTCAACCACCGTGTGGACACGGCACTTTAGGACGTGGTTTAGCAGGCTGGTGGTTGGACTGGATCATCCTGGAGGGCTTTTCCAACCGTAATGACTCCACGATTCCGCCATACGCTGCGATGTGGACTCTCCTGGTCACAAATCCTGAGTATCCTTGGTTTGCAGCCTTGTTTTGGGCTCTCTCTGCACCTCTCCGTGACACCTCTGGCTGCTCAGAGCCGCTCCGTCTGGCGCCGCGCTTGGCTCGGAGACACCTTCCACAGGGTGTGCCCAGAGATCTTGACAAACCTGCTTGGAAAAGGGTGTCCTGCTGTGCTTAAAAAATAAGCATCAACCCTTGACAAGTCTCTTTCTGCCATCCTGATTTCCACATCTCCACGGGTGGTTGGTGCTGACAAATGCCGTGGCTGCAGGGGGGGGCTTGTAGGTGGCTGGAGCTGCTGCCTGGGTGGGCGTAGCTGACATCTCCCCGCTTGTGACACCCTCTGCCACCCTGCCAAGAGGGAGGTTGGCAGCTTCCACCCAGTAAATGCAGCTCCTGCAGGGGGGGAGAGTGGGAAAGCGGAGTGTGGAGGGAACAGGCTGGGGCAAGGTGGGTGGAGAAGGTGCTGCAGGGAGGTTCCTTGCCTTTGGAAGGGCCTCATTCCCAGCAGCGTCTTTCTAGGCTTGAGAAGAAGGCAAAGAGGGAGGAAAAGAATTAAACCATGTTTCAAGGCCAGGTTGGATGGGCTTGGAGCCCCCTGATCCAGTGGGAGGTGTCCCTGAAGTTGGAACTGGATGGGCTTTGAGGTCCCTTCCAACCCAACCCATTCCATTGTTCCATGATTTAACTTGATGTCAACCAGAACCCCCAGATCCCATCCCTGGAGGTGTTGAAGGCCAGGTTGGATGGGGCTTTGAGCCCCCTGATCCAGTGGGAGGTGTCCCTGGATTTGGAACTGTATGGGCTTTGAGGTCCCTTCCAACCCAACCCAACCCATCCCATGATTCTGTGATCTGTGGTGCCACATCAGGGGCTGTGGGGTTTCTGAGGGCCAGCAGACAAGTTCTGGATGGTGGGGCCAGGATTTCCCTGCTCCCTCGGGCCCTCCAGGAACCCGGTGTCTTTGACCTATGGGGATGGGTGTGAGAGGTCCGTGGGCCTTTCTGGGAGCAGTGGTGGCCACTGGGGCTGCAGAGCTTGGAGAGCCTCGCAGGGTCCTGCTGGCTTTGCACAGCTTCAGCCTTGGGCTGACCTGCCCGGTGCCACCCTGATTCCTGTGCCTGTTTCCCATCCTCTGGAGCTGGGAAAGGCTTTGGGGCAGAGGCCGGACAAATGCAGGATGCTGGTGTTTCCTGGGGCTGTTGCCTTCCTCCCTTCTCACTTCTTCCTTTCCTTTCTTCCTCCCTTCCTCCTTTCCTCACTTTTTCCCTTCCTTGCCTTTTCTGTTCCTCCATTCCACCATTCCACCATTCCTCCTTTCCTCACTTTCTCCCTTCCTTGCTTCCTCCTTTCTTCCCTTTCTCCTTCCTTGCTTCCTTTCTTCCTCCCTTCTTTGCTTTCTCCCTCCCTCCCTCCCTCCCTCCCTCCCTTCCTTTCTCTCCTTTTCACTTCCTCACTTCCCTCTTCCTCCCTTCCTTGCTTTCTCCCTTCCTCACTTTCTCCCTTCTTCCCTTCCTCCCTTCCTCCTTTCCTCCTTTCCTTGCTTCCTTTCTTCCTTCCTTCTTTGCTTTCTCCCTCCCTTTCTCCCTTTTTCACTTCCTAACTTCCCTCTTCCTCCCTTCCTCGCTTTCCTTTCTTCCTCCTTTCCTTGCTTTCTCCCTTCCTCCCTTTCTCCCTTTTTCACTTCCTAACTTTCCCCTTCCTCCCTCCCTCCCTCCCTCCCTCCCTCCCTCCCTCCTTTCCCTTCCTCCCTTCCTTTCTCACTTTCTCACTTCCCCTTCCCCTTCTCCTTCTCCTTCTCCTCCCTCCCTTCCTGACCATCTGAGGAGGTGGCTCTTGGTGGACACAGACTGTGGGGATCCACCTGGGGTCTCCGTGTGGATTCAGCTGATGGAAACATCTTCCAGGAAGTGAGGAGCTCGGCATCTTCTGGTGCCTCCTCGTGGGCCGTGTCTGGAGGATGTGGTGCTGTCTCTGTGGGAAGGGATGGGTGGCTGGAGCCACCTTTCCACAACACCTGCCGTGGCTGAAGGCCCAGGCAGACACCTTGATGGTGTCTCCAAGGTGGAAGCAGGAGCAGATGGTGCCCTCAGCTTCCCCTCTGAAGTGATTTTGCTTCTTCTTTTCCAGGGTAAATTCACGCTGCTGCGAGACTCCAGAACAGATGGAAGCTTCCTGGTGCACCATTTCCTCTCCTTCTACCTCAAAGGTAGGGCAGCAGCAGCATTCCCGAGGCAGAGCTGCACCTTTGCCTGCTCCTTGGACGTTCCTTCACCGTAAAGTGTTTCTGTGTGAGCAGGGACAGGTTTCTCATGGCCTGAGGCATCAGAGAATTAGGGAATGATTGGAAGGAGCCTCAAAGCCCATCCAGTTCCACCCCCTGCCATGGGCAGGGACACCTCCCACTGGATCAGAGGGCTCCAACCCCATCCAACCTGGCCTTCAACACCTCCAGGGACGCGGCAGCCACCACTGCTCTGGGAAACCTGGGCCAGGGCCTCCCCACCCTCACAGGAAAACATTTCTCCCTAAGATCTCATCTCAATTTCCCCTCTTCCAGCTTCAAACCATCCCTCTCGTCCTGTCCCTGCACTCCCTGATCCAGAGCCCCTCCCCAGCTTTCCTGGAGCCCCTTTCAGCACTGGAAGCTGCTCTAAGGTCTCCCCAGAGCCTTCTCTTCTCCAGGCTGACCAACCCCAAGTCTCCCAGCCTGGCCTTGTATGGGAGGTTCTCCAACCCTCAGATCATCCTCAGATCAGGGCAAGTCTTTGGGTCAGGATTTATGGCTCTTAGTCGTGACTTGTTCTTGGGCCTCCCTCTGTATCCTTGCCCATCCCACGTGTGGGCACCTGGTTTCATCATTGGAGCAGTCAACGCTGTAAATCACCTGAGCACCTGACAGGGAGGTGTTGGCTGTGAGTCCTGCACGGCCTTGGGTGCTTTATGATGGGATTAAAAATATCAGGACCATCCAACAAATAGGTGGGGTGGTAAAGGATCAAACAAAGAGCCTGGCAAGGTGACCACTTGCTTTTCTGCTCACACTTTTACCTCTGAGGAACCTACCAGCCCCTGCAGATCTTGGGGTTCCACCAGCTTTCTGCTGGTGTCTGAGGGACAGGGGAGACCTCATCAATCTCTGCAGCACTGCAAGGAGGACCTTGAGGGGCTGGAGGGTGTCTGGAGGAGGGACTGGAGCTGGGGAAGGGTCTGGAGAACAGGGGCTGTGGGAGAGGCTGAGGGCCCTGGGGCTGTTTAGGCTGGAGAAGAGGAGGCTGAGGGGAGACCTCCTGGCTCTCTGCAGCTCCTGGAGAGGAGGTTGTGGGGAGGTGGGTGCTGGGCTCCTCTCCCAAGTGATAGGACAAGAAATGGCCTCAAGTTGCACCAAGGCAGGGTCAGATTGGACATCAGGAGAAGTTTACTCATGGAAAGGGTTGTGAGGCCCTGGCAGAGGCTGCCCAGGGAGGGGGTGGAGTCCCCATCCCTGGAGGGGTTCAAAAAACGTGTGGTGGTGGCACTTTGGGATGTGGTTTAGCAGGCAGGGTGGGGCTGGGCTGGTGGTTGGACTGGGTGAGCTTAGAGGTCTTTTCCAACCCCAATTATTCTGTAATAATAGATATTAGGATACAGTAGTACCTGTGATAGCTCTGCCAGGGCACTGCCTCGGGGTCTGACCTCAGAGCTTCCAGAGGTCCTGGGAGAAGCCTCACCATCCCTCGTGGTGAGGAACCCTTTGGGATCATTAATCCTTCTCAGGGCAGGTGTGCTTGCTGTCACCCTCCCATTCCACCCTGGAGCTGGGGTCTCCAAGATGACAGGTTCCTCACAGGTTCCTCTGTGTCTTTAGCACCTCCACGGTATCCACCTGGTCCTCAAAACGTTTGGGAGATCCCAAAGGGGTCCATGAAGGCTCAAATGTGGCCACTGACTTCTGGCCACTTGAAATCCACGTCCTGTTCTCTGACAGGGAGGAAGAAGGACACAGAGTTTGTCCTCTCCCAACCCACAAGGCCACGTCGTGACGTCTTTCCCGAACTCACATTTTTAGGGAGGTGTTTTTTGTCCAAATTGCTTGTTCTGTGTGTTTTGCCAAGACAAGGTCAGGAGGCCCTCGGAGAGCCAGAGAGGGGGATTTTTGGCCTGGCAGTGGTTTCAGCCGTGGTGTCAGGGTCAGCCGTTGGCCTCCTTCCAGTCATACCTGGAAACAGTGCCAGGAGACCCAAGGGCAGGGTGGCACAAGACCAAAAAAAGGGGCTTTCTGTCATCATTTTCTTGTCCTTGCTCTTTGAACTAACGTGGGAATTCTGACAGAAAGGGGAAAACTGCAAAGCCAAGCAAAAGCAGGCGAAGTGCTGCCTGCACCTGTGACATCTCAAGGTCTGTCCAGACGGATCTGGAGCTTGGTTGCTCTGATTTATGTGCTTTGGTAACCACAGCTTGGAAAATTGAATCTCCAAATGATGAAGGAGAAGGAACAGTTGGAGTGAGCCCAGAAGAGGCCCCGGAGATGCTGGGAGGGCTGGAGAACCTCTGGTGTGAGGCCAGGCTGGGAGAGTTGGGGTTGTTCAGCCTGGAGAGGAGAAGGCTCTGGGGAGACCTTAGAGCAGCTTCCAGTGCTGAAAGGGGCTCCAGGAAAGCTGGGGAGGGGCTTTTTCCAAGGGCCTGGAGTGACAGGAATAGGGGGAACGGCTTTAAATTGGAAGGGGGAGACTGAGATTGGACATTGGGAAGGAATTCTTCAGGGTGAGGGTGGGGAGGCCCTGGCCCAGGTTGCCCAGGAAAGCTGTGGCTGCCCCATCCCTGGAGGTGTTGAAGGCCAAGTTGGATGGGGCTTGGAGCCTGATCCAGTGGGAGGTGTCCCTGCCCATGGCCGGGGCGAGGACTGGATAGACCTTTAAAAGTCCCTTCTAACCCAAAGCATCCCATGATTCCATGATTCTAACTTGTCAACCAGAACCCCCAGATCCCATCCCTGGAGGTGTTCAAGGCCAGGTTGGATGGGGCTTGGAGCCCCCTGATCCAGTGGGAGGTGTCCCTGCCCATGGCAGGGATTGGAACTGGATGGGCTTTGAGGTCCCTTCCAACCCAACCCATCCCATGGTTCCATCAAAACTGAACCCATAACATGTCTTTCTGTCTCCCCTCCCAGCTGGCTGCAAGGTTTGCTTCGTGGCCCTGCTCCAGTCCTTCAGCCACTACAACATCGTGGCGCAGAAGCTGGTGAGTCTCCTGGCGTGGGTTAAGAATTACAGCTCCTGGAGCTTTCTGTTGGGAGGAAAGGAATGAGAACAGGGAATGGGAATTGTACGTGAGCAGATGCTTCCAGATCCGTGATGGGACCAGTCGGGACTGGTGCTCCTGCAGCTGGGGATGGGGAGCACTTCTTGCTGGAGAAGGGATGTGGTGTGGGACAAGAACCTGGCTACGAGGCTCATGGCAAGGAGAGGGCAGCGACCTCAACTTCCTGCTTGCTTTTATTGTCCTTAGAGGTGTTTTCTGGAGATCAGGGCTCCTCAGACAAGCCCAGGCCCACAGGTGTTGGTTCATCAGTGCTTTCAGGAGAAGAAGGCCATGGTGTCTGTGTCCCTGGGCCTCTCTGTACCCATCTGTGGGGAAGGAGGTCCTGAGAGGTCTGGGGAGTGAGAGGCTGGAGAGCAGCCCTGGGGAAAGGGACCTGGGGGTGCTGGGTGGTGTCAAGCTGGCCATGAGCCAACAGGGTGGTGGCCAAAAGGGCAACCGTGTCCTGGGGCCATCAAACCCAGCATCACCACCCTGGGCAAGGGAGGGGATTGTCCTGCTCTGCTCTGCCCTGGGGAGGCCCCACCTCGAGGATTGGGTTCAGTTTGGGCACCACAGGATCAAAAGGACATCAAAGCACTGGAGAGTGTCCAGAGGAGGCCACAAAGCTGGGGAAGGGTCTGGAGGAGGAATCATCTGAGGAGAGGCTGAAGGCACTGGGTCTGTTCAGCTGGAGAAGAGGAGACTGAGGGGGGACCTCCTGGTGGTCTCCAGGTTCCTGAGCAGGGGAGGAGGAGGAGCAGGGGCTGAGCTCTTCTCTCTGGTGACCAAGGCCAGGAGCCCAGGGAATGGCAGGAAGATGGGCCAGGGGAGGGTTGGGTTGGCCATCAGGAGAAGGTTCTTCCCCCAGAGCAGAGGGTGATGAAGCCCTGGAACAGCTCCCCAGGGAAGCAGTCCCAGCCTGAGAAGATTCCAGAAGCCTTTGGCCAAGACCCTCATCCCCGTGGGGTGAATGTTGAGGTTGTCCTGTGCAGGGACAGGAGTTGGACTGGATGGGCCTGGTGGGTCCCTTCCAACTTAGGGCGTTCTGTGGTTCTGTGACTGTGTGACCTCCAGGGATGGGGCAGCCACCACTGCTCTGGGCAACCTGGGCCAGGGCCTCCCCACCCTCATCCCCAAGAATTCCTTCCCAATGTCCAATCTCAATCTCCCTCTTCCAATTTAAAGCCGTTCCCCCTCGTCCTGTCACTCCAGGCCCTTGGAAAAAGCCCCTCCCCAGCTTTCCTGGAGCCCCTTTCAGCACTGGAAGCTGCTCTAAGGTCTCCCCACAGCCTTCTCCTCTCCAGGCTGAACAACCCCAACTCTCCCAGCCTGGCCTCACACCAGAGGTTCTCCAGCCCTCCCATCATCTCCGGGGCCTCCTCTGGCCCCGCTCCAACAGCTCCATCTCCTCCTGTTGGGGATTCCAGCCCTGGACACAGGACTCCCTTCCAACCCAACCCATTCCATCATCTGCTCAGCAATCCTCTGCTGCTCTCCAAGCAAGGAGCCCACCCAATGTAATCTCTGGAAGGAGCTGTGAGCTCCTCAACGGGGCAGGATCCTGCTCATCTAACCAAGGTTCTGCTGCCCAGGAGGGTTCCAGCAGTGATGTCTCTTCAGAGCAGAAGCCGGGTGGATCCAACACGAAAAGCAAAGTATTTGAAGGAGAGGAGCAGGATTGGAGCGAGTGAGGCTGCGGTGGTGAGATCAAACACAGCCGTGGTCCAAAGTGCAATGACCAGAGGGCTGGAGAACCTCTGTTGTGAGGACAGGCTGGGAGAGGTGGGGTTGGTCAGCCTGGAGAAGGCCCCATGAGGATCGCTGAGCAGCTTTCAGTGGTGGAAGAGGCTCCAGGAAAGCTGGGGAGGGGCTTTTTCCAAAGGCCTGGAGTGATGGGATGAGGGGGAACGGCTTTAAATTGGAAGGGGGAGATTGAGATTGGACATTGGGAAGGAATTCTTGGGGATGAGGGTGGGGAGGCCCTGGCCCAGGTTGCCCAGAGCAGTGGTGGCTGCCCCATCCCTGGAGGTGTTGAAGGCCAGGTTGGATGTGGCTTGGAACCCCCTGATCTGGTTGGAGATGTTGGGGGTGGGAGTGGATGGGCCTTTAAAAGTCCCTTCCAACCCAAAGCATCCCATGATTCCATGATTCTAACTTGCCATCAACCAGAACCCCCAGATCCCATCCCTGGAGGTGTTGAAGGCCAGGTTGGATGGGGCTTGGAGCCTCCTGATCCAGTGGGAGGTGCCCCTGCCCATGACAGGGGGGTTGGAACTGGATGGGCTTTGAGGTCCCTTCCAACCCAAACCATTCCATGACTGGATGATCTTTAAGATCCCTTCCAACCCAACCCATTCCATGCTTCTATCATTCCATGATCTGGGATGAGGCAATCAACCAAGTTCACTTCTCCAGCCCCTCTGCCTGCAGAGGAACGCAGAGGTGACCAAGCCCTGTGATCCCAGCGCTGAGGCAGGGAAGGGGGAGATCAAACGAGGACAAAGATGTTTTTCCTTTGAAAGCAAACAAAGCTGGTCCAAACGAGGGTGGGAACACCAGGCTGCCCTGATGTCCTTCATCTTCCCACAGCCCAGCACGTTCTCTGCAAGGTCAGGACAAAGGACACCGAGCGTCCCTTAAAATAAAGCTCAGGGCATGGAAGGAGCAGGGTTTGCAGAAAAGGACGAGTGTGAAGCTGGGTTTGCAGAGCCTGCAGGTAGAAATCCACCAGGACATTTAGGTCACACCTAAGGAACTGGGTTTGGACTGGGAAGAGCTGGCAAGCCCTCTGGGGAAGGGTGAAGCCTTTCTGGAGCTGCGTAGCACGCAGCGTCCCACCACATGTGAGGGTGCTGAGGGTCCACAAGGCATCACTGTGTGTCTAAAGCCACCCTGGCTCCAGGGGTCTTCTTCCCAGGCCTGGAATCACCCTGTTCCCACCAGGAACAGGAGTTATGAAGCTCCTCCAGCTTTCCTGAGTGCATAATCATAGAATCATAAGGTTGGAAGAGACCTCTGAGATTATTGAGTCCAGCAGTGCCTGTCTCCTTACTAAACCACATCCCTAAAAAAGCTCATCCACCCATCTTTTAAACACCTCCAGGGATGGAGACTCCACCACCTCCCTGGGCAACCTGTTCCAATCCCTGACCACTCTCTCAGTGAAGAAATTCTTCCCCATGTCCAGTCTAACCCTGCCCTGGCACAACTTGTGGCCCTTCCCTCTCATCCTGTCGATCAAAACTTGTGAGAAGGGACCAGCACCCACCCCTCACAGCCTCCTTTCAGGCAGTTGTAGACAGGGATGAGGTATCCCCTCAGCCTCCTCTTCTCCAGGCTAAACAACCCCAGGTCCCTCAGTCTCTCCTTGCAGGACTTGTTCTCCAGCCCCTTTCCCAGCTCCATTCCCTTCTCTGGATGCTCTCCAGCCCCTCAAGGGCCTTCTTGTACTGAGGGGTCCAAACTGACCCCAGCACTCGAGGTGTGGCCTCCCCTGTGCCCAGCCCAGGGGCACAATCCTGCCCTGCTCCTGCTGCCCACGCTGTGTCTGACACAGCCCAAGATACCATTGGCCCTCTTGGCCCCCTGGGCCACTGCTGGCTCATGGTCAGCCCCTGCCAACCAACACCCCCAGGGCCTTCTCCTCCAGGCAGCTCTTCAGCCACTCTTCCCCAAGCCTGGAACGCTGCTGGGATTGTTGTGTCCCAAGGGCAGGACTCGGCACTTGGCCTTGTTGAACCCCATCCCGTTGGTCTCAGCCCATGGATCCAGGTTCTCCAGATCCCTCTGCAGACCCTTCCTTCCCTCCAGCAGATCCACATCTCCACCCAGCTCGGTGCCATCCCCAACTTTGCTCCGGGTGCCCTCGATCCCTTCATCCAGATCATTAATAAAGATATTGAACAGGACTGGCCCCAGCACCGAGCCCTGGGGACACCACTCCTGACTGGTTCCCAACTGGATTTAACTCCATCCCCACCACCCTCTGGGCCCTCAATCCAGGCAGTTTTTCACCCAGCAGAGGCTGTTCCTGCCCAGGCCAAGGGCACCGGTTTCTCAACCAGAATGCTGTGAGAAAGGGTGTCCAAGGCTTTACCAAAGCCCAGGTACAGCACATCCACAGCCTTCCCCTCATCCATTAACCAGGTGACCTTGTAATCTGCTAGGAATGATTGCACACACAATTTAAGCTGCCACACACCACAAGTTGGTGCCCACAGGTCAGGTTCCTGCAAGCAGTGGCTTTGAGTGAAGCCACTCTGCCAAAAAACACCTTCATGGAGCCTGAAGCCTTTGTTTGAGCCAAGGAGGATTAAAGCAAAGACAAGCTCTTAGGGAAACTGGGATGTAAATAATTGATGTTGTGATCTCCAGCTCCTCAGAGCTGAGGAAGAACTCACAACAACCAACCATGGGGCACCTGGGAAGTCAGAAGGTGGGACTGACTCAGCCTTGAAGGACAGGGACAGCTCAGCGCTGCGGTGAACGGAATTGCTTCTCTGAAGTCCCCTGGGCAAAGCGTGTTCTTCTTCCCACAACCTCCCTTCCCAGATTCATGGAACCATGGAATGGTTTGGGTTGGAAAGAGCCTCAAAGCCCATCCAGTTCCAACCCCCCTGCCATGGGCAGGGACACCTCCCACTGGATCAGGTCCTTTTGTCCTTGGCTGGAATTTTTTCCATGGTGTGTGCTTGCAGTTGCCCAAGAGATTTCCCTCAGCTCGGTGTTCCTGCCCTGCTTTCTGCCATGGTTTTAGTGAACAAATGTCTCTCTGCTCTGCTCTGGGGAGACTTCACCTGGAGTCCTGTGCCCAGTTTTGGAATCTTTAATCCAGGAAGGAGATGGAATTGTTGGAGTGAGTTCAGAGGAGGCCACGGAGATGATGGGAGGGCTGGAGAACCTCTGGTGTGAGGCCAGGCTGGGAGAGTTGGGGTTGTTCAGCCTGGAGAGGAGAAGGCTGTGGGGAGACCTTAGAGCAGCTTCCAGTGCTGAAAGGGGCTCCAGGAAAGCTGGGGAGGGGCTCTTGATCAGGGAGTGCAGGGATAGGACAAGGGATAAAGGTTTTGAAGGTGGAAGATGGGAGACTGAGATGAGATCTTTGGAAGAAATATTTCCCTCTGAGGTTGGGGAGGCCCTGGCCCAGGTTTCCCAGAGCAGTGGTGGCTGCCCCATCCCTGGAGGTGTCCAAGGCCAGGTTGGATGGGGCTTGGAGCCCCCTGATCCAGTGGGAGGTGTCCCTGCCCATGGCAGGGGGGTTGGAACTGGATGGGCTTTGAGGTCCCTTCCAACCCAACCCATTCCATGATGTTCCCCACAGCGTGTGGAACAGCATCACCTGTTTTGTCCCCTGTGTGTTGACTTCAGCAGCACCTTTAGGTGACACTTGGTAATTGTCACCTGTGGATCCCCTCGAGTGTGTTCACACCTTTCCTCCAAAGCTGTTTGCTCCATCTCATCGTGTTTTCCTCTCTTAGGGAGTCAGTCTGACGGCTGCCAAGGAACGGGGGCAGCTCCTCTTCTTGGAGGGCCTCCAGTCCTGCCTTGACCTGGTGTTTGGAGAGGAGAAGGAGCAGCTGGGACAACCCAATCCTCTTCAGTTTATGAGGTAAACCAGAGGGGTGGTGGTTCTGCTGGGGCTTGGCAGAGCGTTTCCCTCCTTGTGGCCCCTGCACTGCTGCCAACACCCTGAGCAGCCAGGGCAGAGCTCCAGCTCCCTTTGAGCTTCCCTTGGGACCCCTGAGAGAAGAGAGGAATCATTAAGGTTGGAAAAGTCCTCTCAGCTCATCCAGTCCAACCTTCACCCCAACCCCACCCTGCCTGCTGACCCACGTCCCAAAGTGCCACTTCACACATGTTTTGAACCCCTCCAGGGATGGAGACTCCACCACCTCCCTGGGCAGCCTCTGCCAGGGCTTCACCACTCTTCCAGTGAAGACATTTCTCCAAATATCCAATCTAAACCTCCCCTGGCACAGCTCGAGGCCACATTGCTGGGCTTGTCCTGCCCTGGCTCTCCTTGCTGCTCAGGCAGGGATTTTTTTCCTCCTTCTCAGTTTTGAGGTGGTTTCTACCTCCATCCTCACTGCCAAGAGTGTTGTGGACTCATAAAAACAGAGAATGGTTTGGGTGGGAAGGACTGGATCCAAAGAGTGGGAGCAGCAGGGCCAGGGAGGGGATTCTGCCCCTCTGCTCCGCTCTGGGGAGACCCCACCTGGAGTCCTGTGTCCAGGGCTGGAATCCCCACCAGCAGAAGGAGATGGAGCTGTTGGAGCGGGGCCAGAGGAGGCCCCGGAGATGATGGGAGGGCTGGAGAACCTCTGGTGTGAGGCCAGGCTGGGAGAGTTGGGGTTGTTGAGCCTGGAGAGGAGAAGGCTGTGGGGAGACCTCATATTGACCTCCCAGTACCTGTAGAAGGTCTCCAGGAAAGCTGGGGAGGGGCTTTTTCCAAGGGCCTGGAGTGACAGGATGAGGGGGAACGGCTTTAAATTGGAAGGGGGAGATTGAGATTGGACATTGGGAAGGAATTCTTCAGGGTGAGGGTGGGGAGGCCCTGGCCCAGGTTGCCCAGAGCAGTGGTGGCTGCCCCATCCCTGGAGGTGTTGAAGGCCAGGTTGGATGGGGCTTGGAGCCCCCTGATCCAGTGGGAGGTGTCCCTGCCCATGGCAGGGGAGTTGGAACTGGATGGGCTTTGAGGTCCCTTCCAACCCAACCCATTCCATGGTTCCATGATTCCTGGAGCAGAGCTGGAGGGTCTCACTGCACACAGGTGAGCAGTGGCTGCAGGAGAGTGTAGGACCTGGTGACCATCACAGCAAGGAGGGCTCAGGCTGGTGTTCCCCATGGTTGTGGAAGAGGACACAGGATACACGTGGGCCAAAACCTGGAGATGTCCTTCTTCTCTTCCAGTGGGAGCACTTCTGACCTCAAAGCCTTGTTTGACTTCATCCGGACATCCCTGACTCCTGGTGGCAGCGACTCCTGGAGAAGCCCTGTGCTGCTGGTGGACGACCTCAGCGTCCTGCTCAGCCTGGGCGCGGCGCCGCTGGCCGTGCTGGACTTGATCCACTACTGCAGGGCCGTGGTGTGCTCCCAGCTGAAGGTACGGTGCTTCCCACAGGACATGTGCAGAGAACCTTCTGGAGCTCTCTGGCCATTCACAGCCCGGGCACGATGGAGCTTTGGAAAGCTTTGAGGAAATTCAACTGTACTTGGAGCTGGGGAGGCCACCCCTGGAATGCTGGGCTCAGGGTTGGGCCCCTGACTCCAAGAAGGCCCTGGAGGGGCTGGAGCGCGTGCGGAGAAGGGAGCGGAGCTGGGGAAGGGTCTGGAGAAGAGGGGTTGTGGGAGCGGCTGAGGGCCCTGGGGCTGTTTAGGCTGGAGAAGAGGAGGCTGAGGGGAGACCTCCTGGCTCTCTGCAGCTCCTGGAGAGGAGGTTGTGGGGAGGTGGGTGCTGGGCTCTGCTCCCAAGGGATGGGACAAGAGGAGATGGCTTCAGGTTGCACCAGGGCAGGGTCAGATTGGACATGAGGAATAATTTCTGTCCTGAAAAAGTCATGAAACCCTGGCAGAGGCTGCCAGGGGGGACCATCCCTTCCCTGCTCCTGCTGCCACCCCAGGGCTGAGCCAAGCCAGGGTGCTGGGGGCCTTCTTGCCCACCTGGGCCACTGCTGCCTCCTCTTCAGCCGCTGGCGACCAACACCCCCAGGGCCTTCTCCTCCAGGGACCTTTCCAGCCCCTCTTCCCCCAGCCTGGAGCTGCCTGGGCTTGGTGTGGCCCAAGGGCAGGACCTGGCCCTCAGCCTGGTTGAACCCCATCCCGTTGGTCTCAGCCCATGGATCCAGGTTCTCCAGGTCCCTCTGCAGAGCCTCCCTGCCCTCCAGCAGATCCACACTCCCAGCCAGCCTGGGGTCATCTCCAAACTGGCTGAGGGAGCACTCGATCCCCTTGTCCAGATCGTGGATGAAGAGATTAAACAAGTCTGGTCCCAACACTGAGCCCTGGGGACACCACTGAGTATCTGTTGATTATGTTCCCGGTGGACTTCAGGACCATCTGCCGTGGTGGAGATGTCTAAGTAGCTTAATTAGCAGGTCATTAGTGCAAGGTCCTGGTGTTCTCTCCCCTTCCTTACCCTGAGTGGATTAGGACTCAGCGAGGGCCTCATCTCCATCTGCTGCTCTCGTCCCAGGGCAACATCGTGGTGCTGGTTCACAGCAACGAGGATTCCGAAGACGAGGAAAACGAGCTGGTTGTCAACTCCCTGTGTCATCACAGCGACCTGATCCTGTGGGCAGAGGGGCTGGCAAGTGGCTTCTGCAAGGATGTTCACGGGCAGGTAACGGACAGGAGAGCACGGGGAGGGGCACGAGTTGGTGTCACCTCCACACGGGCAGCTCTGGGGTGGTTTTATAGAACCATGGGATGGGTTGGAAGGGACCTCAAAGCCCACCCAGTTCCACCTCCAACTGGATCAGGGGGCTCAAAGCCCCATCCAGCCTGGCCTTCAACACCTCCAGAGAGGAGTTCATGGTCCTCCTTCCCTGCAGACCAGCGAGGGGCATTGGGGGGGAGGGTCCTGGCACTGGGATGATATTCCTGTCCCTTTCCCTTTGCAGATTAAAATAATTAGGAGGCTGTCCTTGCAGCTGAGAGCAGAGGAGGATCGTGTCCAGATCTACCAGTACAAGATCCAGGACAGGAGTGTCACCTTTTTCGCCCCGGGGCTGTCAGCTGCTGTCCTCTGATGCTCAAGGTCCCACCAAGAGCAACGTGGAGTAAGGCATCACCAGCATCTTCCAGGAGCCTTGCAGCAAAGTGACCCAGGAGAGAAGATTAAACACTGCAGATCAACGAGGGGATTCATGGAATCATAAAATGTCCTGAGTTGGAAGAGACCCACAAGGATCTTTAGACATTGGGAAGAAATTCTTGAGGGTGAGGGTGGGGAGACCGTGGCCCAGGTTGCCCAGAGAAGCTGTGGCTGCCCCATCCCTGGAGGTGTTGAAGGCCAGGTTGGATGGGGCTTTGAGCCCCCTGATGCAGTGGGAGGTGTCCCTGCCCATGGCAGGGGGTTGGACTGGATGGGCTTTGAGGTCCCTTCCAACCCAACCCATTCCAGGATTCTCGGATCATCCAGTCCAACTCCTGGCCCTGCACAGGACAACCCCAACATTCACCCCGTGGGGCTGAGGGCCTTGGCCAAAGGCTTCTGGAATATTCTCAGGCTGGGACTGCTTCCCTGGGGAACTGTTCCAGTGCTCCACCACCCTCTGGGGGGAAGAACCTTCTGATGTCCAACCCAACCCTCCCCTGGCCCATCTTCCTGAAGCTCTTCTTTGAGAGGATGCTTGAAAACCACAGGGATTGTCCAAAGTGCTGGCTGCTGCCTCGCCCAGAGGGACCGGTTTCCTCCCAGAAACAAGTGTTGAAGACCAGGAGAAAGAAGATCAAACCTCAGGCTTCGTTTAAACCTGAATCAGAGGTGGGAACACCAACCTATCCCTTCCCTGGCTCATCTTAGTGCTGTGGGATTAACCTGCCTGGAGTTTCTTACATCCCATTGTCCTCCCACCCTGTTCCCAACCTACGCTGGCCAAGAGGAAGAGCAGAACCTTGCAGGAATGGCCCTTCCAGCGTGTAAATACAGGCAGGGGTTTGTCCTCAGGCCTGGGTGTGCCTCGTCCTTTCCGAGTGTGTTCAGGCACAGCAGGGATCACCCCACCCTGTTTTACGAGATGACACAGCAGGGGTGGAGGCAGGGATGGTCCTGCAGGTGTTGCAATCCTTACCTTTCTCCCAGCTCTGGCACCGGAGAGATTCGCTCAACTCCCAACTTCCCCGGAATATCTATAGCGACCTTAGAACCATGGAATGGGGTGGGTTGGAAGGGACCTCAAAGCCCATCCATTTCCAACCCCTGTCACAGGCAGGGACACCTCCCACTGGATCAGCGGGATCCAAGCCCCATCCAACCTGGCCTTCAGCACCTCCAGGGATGGGGCAGCCACCACTGCTCTGGGAAACCTGGGCCAGGGCCTCCCCACCCTCACCCTGAAGAATTCCTTCCCAATGTCCAATCTCAATCTCCCCCTTCCAATTTAAAGCCGTTCTCCCTTTGTCCCACCACTCCAGGCCCTTGGAAAAATCCCCTCCTCAGTTTCTTTAGACCTCCTACAGTTGCTGGGAGGTCAATATGAGGTCTCCTTGAAGCGTTCTCCAGGCTGACCAGCCCCAACTCTCCCAGCCTGGCCTCACACCGGAGGTTCTCCAGCCCTCCCATCATCTCCAGGGCCTCCTCTGGCCCCACTCCAACAGCTCCATCTCCTTCTGCTGGTGGGGATTCCAGCCCTGGACACAGGACTCCAGGTGGGGTCTCCCCAGAGCGGAGCAGAGGGGCAGAATCCCCTCCCTGGCCCTGCTGGTCCCACTCTTTGGATCCAGCCCAGCACATGGGGGGTTTCTGGGCTGGGAGCGCTCATTGGTGGCTCCTGGGGAGCTTCTCACCCCCAGCACCCCAAGGCCTTCTCCTCAGTCCTGCTCCCAATCCCATCGTCCCCCATGCTCTATTGATACCAGGATTGCCCCAATCCAGGTGCCCCTTGGCCTTGTTGAACCTTATGAGGTTCCCAGAGCCCCACCTTTCCCGCCTCTCCAGGTCCCTCTGGAGGACATCACATCCTTCTTGTGGGACATTCCTTCAGGATGTTCCCAGATCACGGGGTCCGCATGCAGGATATGGAGATGATCAGCCCCTGGACCTGTGCTGGGGTGACAGCCAGGCCATGGTAGCTTGGTTGCCTTCCATCATCTCCCACCAGCTCTGCTGGTGCTGGAGCTGCTGTGTCCCACCTCAGCCTGCCCATGGCTTCCTCTGGAAGTGGTGTAGCAGAAGGGAATCACTTTGCTCCGGTGCCACATCCATCCTGTCCCAGGGGTCTCCCAGCACCTGACTCCACCATTCCCCACTGCATGGTTCACCCTCCAGGTCCACTCTCCCTGCAGCATCCCCCTTCCAGCTCCACATCCACGCAATCCCACAGGTCTCCCAGTGCCTGACCCCATCCTTTCCCGGGACAAGGTCCTCCCTCTGTGCTCCCAGACCCCCGTGCCCCGGCTCCCGGTCTGGATCCCCTATCCCATTCCCGCTCCACGTGTTCCACCACCCCCGCGCCGCTCCACGTGCTCCCGCTCTCGGGAGGCGTGGCCACGGGTGGATTAGCAGTCGGAGGAGGCGTGGCTTAGAGGGAGGTCTCGAAAGCGCTACGGGCAAGGTTGTCAGGGGGCGTGGCTTAGGGTAGGGCTGTGGCCAATGCGCGGAGGGAGTGGCTTACAGATGGGCGTGGCTTATGAGGGGCGTGGTCGTGTCAGCGGTAGGGGGCGTTGCCAACGCGCGAAGGGCACGGATTGCCAGGCGAGGGGCGGGGCTTAGTGGAAGAGGCGGGGCTTAGAAAGAGCACGGGATGACGGGAAGGGGCGTGTCCAAAGCATTAGGGGTGCTGATTGGCAGGCAGGGGCGTGGCTTAATTGACAGGGCGGGGATTAGAGGGAGCGTGCCATAGCGGAATGGGAAAGGGCGTGGCCAAAGCGTATGGTAAGGGATTGCCAGACGAGGGGCGTGGCTTAGTGGAAGGGGCGTGGCTTAGAGGAAACGCGTATTAGCGCCGATGGGAAGGGGCACCGCCGAAGCGCCAGGGGTTCTGAGTGGCAGGTGGAGGGCGTGGCTCTGCTGTCAGGGGGCGGGGGGCTTAGGCAGTGCGTCTCGAAAGCGCTCGAAACACCTTGCGGCCAGGGGGCGCGGCTTATGGAGAAGGGGGCGTGGCTTAGAGGGAGTGCGGTCAAAGCACTGGAGCGCGGAGTGGCAACTGGGAGGCGTGGCTCAAGGGAGGGGGCGTGGCTTGACGGGAGGGTGGTGTCTGGGGCGTGGCCAAAGCGGTTGGGGACACGGACAGCCGGGGGCGTGGCTTAGAGGGAGCGCGCCTTAGCGGGACGGGAGGGGGCGTGGCCAATGCGCGGTGGGGAACCGGTTGGCAGCCGGGGAGGCGTGGCTTAGGGGTAGGGGCGGGGCTTGGGAAGGGGGCGTGGCCACGGCTGCGCGCGGGGCCCGGCGGCCGCGGGGGGAGGGCGGGAGGGGGTTGGAAGAAACCGGTAGCGGGAGCGGCCGGGCTTTGGGGGTAAAAACGGAGGGAAAAGACCCCGGCGACAGCACGGGAGAGGCCGAGGGAGGAGGAGCAGACGGAGGAGAAAGCGAGGTGAGAGGGGATGGGGGAATCCCCGGGGAATCGCGGGGGTTGGGGCCTCTGGGAACCATGGGATGGGGTGGGGGGGGAAGGGGACCCCAAAGCCCATCCAGTTCCACCCCCATGAGCAGGGACACCTCCCACTGGATCAGGGGCTCCAGGCCCCATCCAACCTGGCCTTGGACACCTCCTGGGATGGGGCAGCCACAGCTTCCCTGGACGACCTCGGCCAGGGCCTCACAGGAGAACATCTGAACATTTCTTCCGGGGGGCTGAATGGATGAGGAGAGACCTGAGGAGCAGGCCTTGGGGTGCTGAGGGTGAGAAGCTCCCCAGGAGCCACCAACGAGCGCTCCCAGCCCAGAAACCCCCCATGTGCTGGGCTGGATCCAAAGAGTGGGACCAGCAGGGCCAGGGAGGGGATTCTGCCCCTCTGCTCCGCTCTGGGGAGACCCCACCTGGAGTCCTGTGTCCAGCAGAAGGAGATGGAGCTGTTGGAGCGGTGCCAGAGGAGGCCCCGGAGATGATGGGAGGGCTGGAGAACCTCTGGTGTGAGGCCAGGCTGGGAGAGTTGGGGTTGTTCAGCCTGGAGAGGAGAAGGCTCTGGGGAGACCTTAGAGCAGCTTCCAGTGCTGAAAGGGGCTCCAGGAAAGCTGGGGAGGGGCTTTTTCCAAGGGCCTGGAGTGACAGGACGAGTGGGAATGGCTTTAAATTGGAAGGGGGAGATTGAGATTGGACATTGGGAAGGAATTCTTCAGGATGAGGGTGTTGAGACCCTGGCCCAGGTTTCCCAGAGCTGTGGTGGCTGCCCCATCCGTGGAGGTGTTGAAGGCCAGGTTGGATGGGACTTGGAGCCCCCTGATCCTGTGGGAGGTGTCCCTGGGTTAGAACTGGATGGGCTTTGAGGTCCTTTCCAACCCAAACCGTTCCATGGTTCCATGATTCTCATTTGCCATCAACCAGAACTCCAAGGTCTCAGCCCTGGAGGTGTCCAAGACCAGGTTGGATGAGTAACCTTGTCCAGTTGGAGATTTTCCTTTCCCTGGCAGGGGTTTGGATCTGGATGGACTTTAAGGCCAGGTTGGATGGGGCTTGGAGCCCCCTGATCCAGTGGGAGGTTTCCCTGCTTGTGGCAGGGGGGTGGAACTGGTTGGGCTTTGAGGTCCCTTCCAACCCAACCCATTCCATGATTCTCTGCTGCTTTGATTTAATGGGGACCTCGCTCTGTGCTGAGCACACGGTGCTGAAGGCTCTCTCCCTGTCACCTTGGTCTTTGGGTGTTTGGTTGATATCGAGGGATCAGCTCTCATGGATGAGACCAAGTGCACAGGTTTGGGTTTCTGATGTAGTGAGCAAGGAACTGTTTGAATCCTGATGTGATGCAGCTCTGGGAGAATCACGAGGAAAGAAACCCTTCCTCAATGCCAGAGCTTCCCAAATGCCGTGTCCACCTTTCTGTAAGACTTGTTGTAGGCCAGGTTGGATGGAGCCCCCTGATCCAGTGGGAGGTGTCCCTGCCCATGACAGGGGGGTTGGAACTGGTTGGGCTTTGAGGTCCCTTCCAACCCAACCCATTCCACGGTTCTATGGTGAAATGTGATCTGTTTTTTGAAATCAAATACTCTGGTAGGTGGTGCTGAGGGACGTGTTTAGTGGTGGCCTTGGATTTGCAGTTGACCCTTTGATCTTAAAGGTCTTTTTGGAACTTTCCAACTCAAACCCATCCCATGATTCTATGGTTCTCTGAAAGGAAGTTGCTTTTTGTGAGAATGGCAAGGACGAGGCACGGTCTCCCTCTTGGTGAAACCTCCCCCTGCTCTGCCAGCATGCAAGGGTGGTAAATTCAGGATTAGAGGAGCTCTTGTGTAATGCAGAAAGCAGATTAACTGCCCTGGATGGAGGAGAAAGGAAAACACCGCGGGATTCTCTCTGTGTCACACACACAGAGCTGTGCTGTCACCCCCCTGGGTCCTTCCACCACGACAACCGCTCAGCACTCTCAGTTGCAAAGCTTAAACAGCCTTGCTTCAACTTCTTTGCCCAATTATATTGGGAAATTTACTCCATATTTTCAAATTACATTGCAAAAGAGCAGAGAACAACCAGATTTTTGTCTCGAGAGTTTTAAAGTGTCAAAAACTCAGCGATGAATGAATTTATCAGGTGGTTTCTGCAGACAATTGTTGAGTTAATCAGTGTTATCTTTATTCAGTGGCTTCCCAGGACTGGCTGTTCATTAGAATTTGTATAATTATGCATAGAAAAGTAATTTCTTTCTCTCTTTAATGAGAAAACAGTATAAAAAAATAGAATATGTACTGCTTGAGGAGCAGAAATGGATTCAGCCCCTTTCAGCACTGGAAGCTGCTCTAAGGTCTCCCCAGAGCCTTCTCCTGTCCAGGCTGAACAACCCCAACTCTCCCAGCCTGGCCTCACACCCCAGAGGTTCTCCAGCCCTCCCATCATCTCCGTGGCCTCCTCTGGCCCCGCTCCAACAGCTCCATCTCCTTCTGCTGGTGGGGATTCCAGCCCTGGACACAGGACTCCAGGTCGGGTCTCCCCAGAGCGGAGCAGAGGGGCAGAATCCCCTCCCTGGCCCTGCTGGCTGTGCTTCTTTGGCTGGTACCAGGACAATGTTGATCTTCTGGAGGAAGATGAGATTTAGATGAGATCTTAGGGAGAAATGTTTTTCTGTGAGGGTGGGGAGGCCTTGGCCCAGGTTGCCCAGGGACATGGTGGGTGCCCTTGGGAAGAAAATATAATTCCAAGGCTCCTGTGAGTACCAGAGTGAGGTTCAGCCACAGCGAGAGCCGCGGTGGTGACTGAGGAGGGGACAAGGCTTGCGTTTCTCTGGTTAAAACGGAATTAATCTCGTGTGGACAATTGTGGTAAAGATGCTGAGGGAATAATAGTTGGTTTGTTTGGAGAAGACAATGTTCGAGTCGGACTTTCACACTTTAGCCAACGAAGTGTGCTCCCAGCCCAGAAACCCCCCGTGTGCTGGGCTGGATCCAAAGAGTGGGAGCAGCAGGGCCAGGGAGGGGATTCTGCCCCTCTGCTCCGCTCTGGGGAGACCCCACCTGGAGTCCTGTGTCCAGGGCTGGAATCCCCACCAGCAGAAGGAGATGGAGCTGTTGGAGCGGGGCCAGAGGAGGCCCCGGAGATGATGGGAGGGCTGGAGAACCTCTGGTGTGAGGCCAGGCTGGGAGAGTTGGGGTTGTTCAGCCTGGAGAGGAGAAGGCTGTGGGGACACCTTAGAGCAGCTTCCAGTGCTGAAAGGGGCTCCAGGAAAGCTGGGGAGGGGCTCTGGATCAGGGAATGCAGGGATGGGATGAGGGGAAGGGTTTTGGGAAAGAAGAGAGATTGAGATGAGATCTTAGGGAGAAACATTGTCCTGTGAGTGTGGGGAGGCCCTGGCCCAGGTTGTCCAGAGCAGTGGTGGCTGCCCCATCCCTGGATGTGTCCAAGGCCAGGCTGGATGGGGCTTGGAGCCCCCTGATCCAGTGGGAGGTGTCCCTGCCCATGGCAGGGGTTGGAACTGGCTGGGCTTTGAGGTCCCTTCCAACCCAACCCATTCCATGATCTTTACTAACCAGAAAAATCCCGATGCTGTTGCACCAACAGAGATGTCTCAAGTGAGGTGTTGAACTGAGTTCAAAGGATTACAGGAGCAACGATGGAAGTGGTGGTGGTTCCAAAGGTGCTGGACACCTCTGTGTTGTCAGTGCTGGTTTTTGGAGGAGAGAAGGATCTAAAAAAGTTCTTCTGGCCTTTCTAACCCTGGAGCTGGAAGCGTTCTCTGCCTGGTGGTGAGGCTGTGCCTTTGGATGGGGAAGCAGAGGTGTAGATGGAGGCTGCAGACCTCCACTGGAAGGGTTTATGTGGGTGTGGTTGACCTGGGAAGGGCTGGGGAAACCCTCTGTGTCTGTAGCGACCCAAACATAGGCTGTGCTGAACGAGCCACATCTCCTTCTGGGGAGGGTGTTTCATAGAGGGGCCTGGTTGGGGAAGACCTCGGAGATCACCGAGTCCAACCATCCCTGTCCACTCCTGTCCCAGCTCCCTGAGCACCTCATCTGCCCAGCTTTGAAACCCCTCCAGGGATGGGGACTCCACCCCCTCCCTGGGAGCCTCTGCCAGGGCCTCACAACCCTTTCCATGAGGAAACTTCTCCTGATGTCCAACCTGACCCTGCCCTGGGGCACCTTGAGGCCATTCCCTCTCATCCCATCCCCTGTCCCTTGGGAGCAGAGCCCAGCACCCACCTCCCCACAACCTCCTCTCCAGGAGCTGCAGAGAGCCAGGAGGTCTCCCCTCAGCCTCCTCTTCTCCAGCCTAAACAGCCCCAGGGCCCTCAGCCGCTCCCACAACCCCTCTTCTCCAGACCCTTCCCCAGCTCCGCTCCCTTCTCCGCACGCGCTCCAGCCCCTCCAGGGCCTTCTTGGAGTCAGGGGCTGTTTCTCTTGGTGGTGTCTTTCAGAAGAGCAGAGTCAGTTGGTCCATGACTGCTGCTGGTGGCAGATGACAACAACGAGGGGGTGTGCGGCAGCCGTTCAAGTGAGATATTTTCATCTCCAGCCTGAAAGTAGAGACTAAAATAAACCCTTAAAAGCATCAGGAGGTGTCTTTGGAGAAATGGAAAATAGGTGATGTTTTGAAAGACTGGAGAAGACAGAGCACGTTGCGTAGGTGGAGTGGGAAGAGGGCAAAGGAGTGTAGTAGTCATCCCAAAACCCTGCAGCAAGCAGGGAAATGAGTTGTAAGAACCTGGAAGATTACAGAGAACACGAAGAGCTGGTGCTGCTTGGCCAGGAAGTGCCTTGGCAAAGCCAGTTGGCTTTCTAGGATCAGACACCAGGCTTGTTCCTGGCTGTTGGGGAGACCTTGTCATGGTCTGCAGCTCCCTGAAAGGAGGTTGTGGTGAGGTGGGTGCTGGGCTCCTCTCCCAAGGAACAATATGAGAGGGAATGGCCTCAGGTTGCACCAGGGCAGAGTCAGACTGGACATCAGGAGAAATTCCTTCATGGAAAGGGTTCTGGGGTGTCTGGTTATCCTGCATTGGCACAGGTTGCTTGGAGAAGTGGTGGCTGCCCCATCCCTGGAGGTGTTCAAGGCCAGGCTGGATGGGGCTTGGAGCCCCCTGATCCAGTGGGAGGTGTCCTTGCCCATGGCAGGGGACTGTAACTGGATGGGCTTTGAGGTCGCTTCCACCCCAACCCATTCCGTGGTTCCATGTTTCTAACTTGATCTCAACCAGAACCCCCAGATCCCATCCTTGGAGGTGCTCAAAGTCAGGTTGATGGGGCTTTGACCAACTTGACCCAGAGGGAGGTGTCCTTGCTCTTGGCAGAGGGTGTGGAACTGGATGGGCTTTGAGGTCCCTTCCAAAGTCAAAGCATTCTGTGATTCAGAAGGTTTAAAATATGGTTTTAAGTTACCTGGGCAGTGCCTTCACGTAGACAAGGTGTATCCTGTAAAAGATCCAAGGTGCTCTTCACTCCATCTTGGAATTAAGTTCTGGAGGCAGGAACTTCCTGAGAGGGTGAGGAGTGATCAGACTCCTCAGTGTTTGCACGTGGCCAGTGGGGTGGGACACGTTGTGACAGAGCAGTGTTCCTGGTGGGGTCAGAGGGGGATTCAACGGGAAAGCTCCGGTGTGAAACCTCCCGTGGGTGTTGCATCAGTCTCGGGTGCTTCGAGGAGAAAGCAATTCCCCAGCTGCTTCTTGTGAAGCAGATGCTGAAGATAAACAGGAGGAGTGGATTAGACTTGATCTTAGAAACTGGGCAGATGAGGTGCTCAGGGAGCTGGGTCAGTGGTGGACAGGGACAGTTGGACTCAATGACCTCCAAGGTCTTTTCCACCCAGGCCATTCCCTGATTCTTTGATTCTGGTTATTTTGCACATTTTGTGTGTTGAAATCTCGTTCATGAACTCAGTTCAGACATCAAAACCTGTTTTGACCATCAAGGAGAAGCAGCCTGGAAGTGAATTTATTGAAGAGTTTCTACTTATTGAGTCTGAAAAACACCCCTCTGTGGAGAATCCTGGGCTGGGAACAGCACAGGCTCTTCTGGCATCTCCTTCCTGGAAGGCTGGTGTTGGGATTAACCCCTTCCAGCCACCGGCCTGCAGGAGATTTGCACTCTGCTCATGATTTTCCCATAGGAAGTGTTCTGTCGCCCGTGACCTCTGTGTCCTTTTGGAGCACAAAGCCCATTATTCTTCTCCTGGGAATGCCAGTGGAGAACAGGAGTTCCCTGTTCGAGCTGATTGAGGGGCCTTTCTGTGAGGGGAGGCTGCGTCGCCAGCACGTTTTGCGGTTTCCCACCTCTGAAGTCTCCAGAAGGACATTTCCTCCCTGGCCCTTGGTGGAGGGAGTGTTCACCCTTGCTGAAGAGTGGGAGAGCTGGGTTCCTGAGGCCTGTTTCTCCCTTCCTTTCACAGATGCTGGGAGGTGAGAGCTCCTGCAGCAGCTCACTCCAGTTTTTATGTTGAGGGGAATCACATCAATGATGGTTTCTGACACCTCGAGGGGGTGAAGAACCTCTATGGGCCAAAAAGGGCAAGAAAATCAGATTTCTCTTTGCTGGGCTGTGTGTGATGGGAGATGTGGATTCCTTCTGTATCCTCCTGACTCCCTCTACTCTTTGATTTCGCTTCTTTGTTCTCCTCTGCTCCACTCTGGGGAGACCCCACCTGGAGTCCTGTGTCCAGGGCTGGAATCCCCACCAGCAGAAGGAGATGGAGCTGTTGGAGCGGGGCCAGAGGAGGCCCCGGAGATGCTGGGAGGGCTGGAGAACCTCTGGTGTGAGGCCAGGCTGGGAGAGTTGGGGTTGTTCAGCCTGGAGAGGAGAAGGCTGTGGGGAGACTTTAGAGCAGCTTCCAGTGCTGAAAGGGGCTCCAGGAAAGCTGGGGAGGGGCTTTTTCCAAGGGCCTGGAGTGATGGGATGAGGGGGAACGGCTTTGAATTGGAAGGGGGAGATTGAGATTGGACATTGGGAAGGAATTCTTGAGGATGAGGGTGGGGAGGCCCTGGCCCAGGTTGCCCAGAACAGTGGTGGCTGCCCCATCCCTGGAGGTGTTGAAGGCCAGGTTGGATGGGGCTTGGAGCCCCCTGATCCAGTGGGAGGTGTCCCTGCCCATGGCAGGGGGTTGGAACTGGATGGGCTTCGAGGTCCCTTCCAACCCAACCCATTTCATGGCTCCATGCAGCAGTTTATTCTGCTGTGGGTCACTCTCTGGCTTAACCTTCTGCTCTGTGGCCACTTGTGCTTCCTTCCTTCGTTCCTCAAGCAGAAGTAGCTTTCTTCAGGCTGTCCCAGCTGCAGAACCCCTTCCAGCCCTTCTCTGGTTCCTGCTGTTTTGCTGAGAGTGAAAGCCCTCAGAGTCCTTCAGCTGGTGTCCAAAATGCTTCCCTCAAGGCCTCGATGCCTCATCCTTCTTTTTTAATTGGCATTTTGGCATCTCCTTGGAGCGCTGCTTCATTCTTTCACCACTGAGGTCCTTTTCCTCCTCCCTCTCAGGGTCTTTGGTTCCTTGGTGGGTTCCTGCGCGCTTGTCCTGCCCGGCAGCGGCGCTGACGTCTGCTCAGGCCCTGCTGGACTGTTCTGCCCTTCCAGCAGGGGAAAGGTCTGGAGAAGAGGGGTTGTGGGAGCGGCTGAGGGCCCTGGGGCTGTTTAGGCTGGAGAAGAGGAGGCTGAGGGGAGACCTCCTGGCTCTCTGCAGCTCCTGGAGAGGAGGTTGTGGGGAGGTGGGTGCTGGGCTCTGCTCCCAAGGGGCAGGGGATGGGATGAGAGGGAATGGCCTCAAGGTGCCCCAGGGCAGGGTCAGATTGGACATCAGGAGGAGTTTCCTCATGGAAAGGGTTGTGAGGCCCTGGCAGAGGCTCCCAGGGAGGGGGTGGAGTCCTCATCCCTGGAGGGGTTTCACAGCTGGGCAGATGAGGTGCTCAAGGAGCTGGGTCAGGAGTGGACAGGGATGGTTGGACTGAATGATCTCAAAGCTCTTTTCCACCCAAGCCATTCCATAATTCCCTTGGTCAAACCCAGTAATTCAATCAAATTGCCTGTAGGTTCCTAACAAATGCTTGATGTGGGGTGTCTCCTCCCTTCTGAGGAGATGCACTGCTGGAAGCCGTTCTAAAGCTCATTGGTGATGCTTTATTATCCTTTTATCTCCTGCTGTTTCCCGTGAGCTCCCTCTCTTTCCATTCCCAGGTGGACACGGTGCCTTTGAAGGGTTGCCCATGCTGGCACTGCCTCCCCCCGTGCTGTTTTCCGGGATGGCCACGAGGTGACGGCGCCCGAGGATGACCCTGACTGCCAAACTACGCGAGAGGATATCGCGGGCGTTCCACAGCCACGGCCTCCTCTGCGCTTCCTACCCCATCCCCATCATCCTCTTCACTGCCCTCTGTATCCTGGGCTGCTGGTGAGTCCTGCTGTCCCAAAGTGCTCAGCCCTCTCAGGTTCCTCAGGGACGTCGTGGAGGTGCTCGGGTTTCCTTCCCTTGTAGGGCAGCGCCTCTTGGATTTAGATGGGATGGGTTTTTATCGTCTCACGTGAGGTGTCTCCAGCCCAGAAACCCCCCGTGTCCTGGGCTGGATCCAAAGAGTGGGACCAGCAGGGCCAGGGAGGGGATTCTGCCCCTCTGCTCCGCTCTGGGGAGACCCCACCTGGAGTCCTGTGTCCAGGGCTGGAATCCTCAGCATAGGAATCATGGAACCTTGGAATGGGTTGGGTTGGAAGGAACCTCAAAACCCATCCAGTTCCAACCCAGGGACACCTCCCACTGGATCAGGGGGCTCCAAGCCCCATCCAACCTGGCCTAGAACCCCTCCAGGGATGGGATCTGGGGGTTCTGGTTGACATCAAGTGAGAATCATGGAACCATGGAATGGGTTGGGTTGGCAGAGCCCATCCAGTTCCAACCCAGGGACACCTCCCACTGGATCAGGGGGCTCCAAGCCCCATCCAGCCGGGCCTTCAGCACCTCCAGGGATGAAGTCCTGATGATGTCCAGGTGATGGAGAGTGATTGAGGTGAGGTTCTGCTGACTCCATGTGATGGAGAATGGTTGAGGTGAGGTCCTGCCAACTTCTTTTGCTCCCAGGACCTTCAGTTATCCCTTTCCAAGCAAGAAGAATAGCAAGAAGTTCCCATGAGAGCTGAAGCCCTTTCTTGTTGCAGCTTTGTCCCCTGTCCTGCAGAGCTCAGATACACCTGGAAGGGGCTCATTTTTTATCACTCATTCCATTTTTCTTGGAGACCGTCTAAAAACCCTTGGTTGAACCCAAACTGCAGTGTTTCTTGCTGATGTCTCACTCACAGTTACCCCCTGCTGAAGCTGCCCTTGCCTGGAACAGGACCCGTGGAGTACAGCACCCCCGTGAAGGACTACTCTGCACCTTCTCCAGATGTTGCTGTGCAGCCAGGAGACCTCGGAGAGCGTCCTGACTGGGTGAGTCCTGCAGAGGGGTGCCTTGGTGTCCCTGGGAGAGGAGGTGAGGGGTGCCTTGGTGTCCCTGGGAGAGGAGGTGAGGGGTGCCTTGGTGTCTCTGGGAGAGGAGATGGTGAAATATCTGTGCTGTGTTGCCTAAACTTTACTCAAATCATAGAATCATGGAACCAGGGGATGGGTTGGGTTGGAAGGGATCCCAAAGCCCATGCAGTTCCAACCCAGGGACACCTCCCACTGGATCAGGGGGCTTCAAGCCCCATCCAACCTGGCCTTGGACACCTCCAGGGATGGGGCAGCCACCACTGCTCTGGTGCCAGGGCCTCCCCACCCTCACCCTGAAGAATTCCTTCCCAATGTCCAATCTCCATCTCCCCCTTCCAATTTAAAGCCGTTCCCCCTCCTCCTGTCACTCCAGGCCCTTGGCAAAAGCCCCTCCCCAGCTTTCCTGGAGCCCCTTCCAGCACTGGAAGCTGCTCTAAGGTCTCCCCAGAGCCTTCTCCTCTCCAGGCTGAACAACCCCAACTCTCCCAGCCTGGCCTCACACCAGAGGTTCTCCAGCCCTCCCATCATCTCCGGGGCCTCCTCTGGCCCCGCTCCAACAGCTCCATCTCCTTCTGCTGGTGGGGATTCCAGCCCTGGACACAGGACTCCAGGTGGGGTCTCCCCAGATGAGGGCCACAAGGACAAGAAAGGATGGTTTTAAACTAAAAGAGGAGAAGTTTAGACTGGACCTTAGGAAGAAGATTTTCAGCTGAGGGTGGGGAGGCCCTGTCCCAGGTTGCCCAGAGCAGTGGTGGCTGCCCCATCCCTGGAGGTGTCCAACACCAGGTTGGATGGGACTTGGAGCCCCCTGATCCAGTGGGAGGTTTCCCTGCCCATGGCAGGGGGTGAAATTGGATGGGCTTTGAGGTCTCTTCCCACCCAAGCCATTCCCTGGTCCTTCAGAGCGATGCCACCATGCTCAGTGCCTTTTGACCTCTTGGAGAACGGCTCTTTCTCTTCTTGCTTGGTTCCTCCCATCATGTTTGACCTCTAAATCAGGAAAGGAAAAGATATTCTGGCAGACCCCTTCCTGACGGTTTTCCAAGGTCTGCTCTCACCCTGCAGAGCATCTTCCTCCTCACCATGGCTTTTCCCTCTCTCTCTGCTGTTCCTCACAGTACGTTGGGGCACCGGTGGCCTACATTCAGCAGATCCTGGTGAAGGCCACGGTCTCCCCGTGGCAGAAGAACTTCCTGGCTGTTGATGTCTTTCGTTCCCCGCTGTCCCGCGTCTTCCAGCTTGTGGAGGAGATCAGGAACCACGCCCTGAGAGACAGGTAAATGGTGTTTGTTGGAGTTGGTGTAGTTGGGCCACACTTCTTCAAACCCATCTGCTAAATTACTGCCTCATTTGTCCGATGATGGGCTATGAATTTGGAAGGTCTTCAAATTTACAAGAAATGTGGTGCTCCAGGCTGGGGGAAGAGGGGCTGGAAAGGTCCCTGGAGGAGAAGGCCCTGGGGGTCTTGGTCACCAGCGGCTGAAGAGGAGGCAGCAGTGGCCCAGGTGGGCAAGAAGGCCCCCAGCACCCTGGCTTGGCTCAGCCCTGGGGTGGCAGCAGGAGCAGGGAAGGGATGGTCCCCATGGACTTGGTGAGGCCACATCTCCAAGCTTGGGCTCAGGGTTGGGCCCCTCACTCCAAGAAGGCCCTGGAGGGGCTGGAGCGCGTGCGGAGAAGGGAGCGGAGCTGGGGAAGGGTCTGGAGAAGAGGGGTTGTGGGAGGGGCTGAGGGCCCTGGGGCTGTTTAGGCTGGAGAAGAGGAGGCTGAGGGGAGACCTCCTGGCTCTCTGCAGCTCCTGGAGAGGAGGTTGTGGGGAGGTGGGTGCTGGGCTCTGCTCCCAAGGGACAGGAGATGGGATGAGAGGGAATGGCCTTAAGGTGCCCCAGGGCAGGGTCAGATTGGACATCAGGAGAAGTTTCCTCATGGAAAGGGTTGTGAGGCCCTGGCAGAGGCTCCCAGGGAGGTGGTGGAGTCCCCATCCCTGGAGGGGTTTCAAAGTCGGGCAGATGAGGTGCTCAGGGAGCTGGGTCAGTTGTGGACAGGGATGGTTGTATTCAGTAATCTCCAAGGTCTTTTCCACCCAGGCCATTCCATGATTCTAAAATAAGGTCACTGTAACAAACACCTGCTCCACCCTGTCCCTTGAGCAGTTCAGGTCCTGTGCTGGAGATCCCACCTCTCCTTCACTCACTGGTATTTTCAGGAACCTTCCAGTCTGAGTCTGGAAGGACCCTCCAAGGTCACACCTGGTACAGCAGTGTCACATAATCCCTTCCTGAGCACACAAGCTTCATATTAAAGAAGTTCATTTGATCCCACCATCCCTACTGTGAAGCTGTTCTAGGATTTCACCTGGTCAGGAACCTTCTCCTGCATTTCCACTGTGGCTGAAGTTACATCCAGTTTCTACCTGATGGTTTTTGTCCTCGCTCAGTCTTTGTGCAAAGAAAGCTTTCCTGTGCTTCCAGATCTCATCCATGGAATGGGTTGGGTTGAAAGGGACCTCAGCCCATCCAGTTCCAACCCCCCTGCCATGGGCAGGGACACCTCCCACTGGGTCAGGGGGCTCCAAGCCCCATCCAACCTGGTGTTGGACACCTCCAGGGATGGGGCAGCCACGACTGCTCTGGGCAACCTTGGCCAGGGCCTCCTCACCCTCATCCCCAAGAATTCCTTCCCAATGTCCAATCTCAATCTCCCCCTTCCAATTTAAAGCCATTCCCCCTCGTCCTGTCACTCCAGGCCCTTGGAAAAAGCCCCTCCCCAGCTTTCCTGGAGCCCCTTTCAGCACTGGAAGCTGCTCTAAGGTCTCCCCACAGCCTTCTCTCCAGGCTGAACAACCCCAACTCTCCCAGCCTGGCCTCACACCAGAGGTTCTCCAGCCCTCCCACCATCTCCGGGACCTCCTCTGGCCCCGCTCCAACAGCTCCATCTCCTTCTGCTGGTGGGGATTCCCAAGAGCTCCATCCCCTTCTGCTGGTGGGGATTCCCAAGAGCTCCATCCCCTTCTGCTGGTGGGGATTCCCAAGAGCTCCATCCCCTTCTGCTGGTGGGGATTCCCAAGAGCTCCATCTCCTTTCTTATGCTGAGGATGAGGTTCTTATGATGAGTTCTGGAGTCTGTAGAGGTGTTGTGGTGAGATCCTGGTCTGTGGCCCAAGGCTCTTGGGCCCCAGTTCTTCAGAACAGGAGCAATAACCCGGTGATGGGTCCTTGAGGAATTCATCTCAGCAGCTTCTGTGAGAGTTGGAACGCATCGGGCAGTTTCAAACCTTTGTTTGCCTTTCAGTTCTGGTGTCAGAAGCTTGGAAGAAGTTTGCCTTCAGGTGACAGATCTCCTGCCTGGCCTCAAGAAGCTGCGGAATCTGCTCCCGGAGCACGGCTGCCTTTTGCTGTCTCCAGGGAACTTCTGGCAGAACGACCGCGAGCGATTCAACGCTGACCCAGATATCATCAAAACCATCCACCAGCATGAACCAAAGACCTTACAGACATCAGCAACTCTCAAAGGTAAGAGCCCAAAGCACCAAAAACCCTGTGAGGGGTCCATCCAGCTCCCATGGCTGTGTTGTCCATGGAATCTCCAGCATCTGGATTGCCTACGTTCACAAATCGTGGAGTCACTTGGATGGAAAAGACCTTTGATATCATTGAATCCAACCATAAATTGGGGGGTGATTTGTTATGTAAAGCATAAAATGATAGAATCATCGGGTTGGGTTGGAAGGGACCTCCAAGCCCATCCAGTTCTAACCCAGGGACACCTCCCACTGGATCAGGGGGCTCCAAGCCCCATCCAACCTGGCCTTCAACACCTCCAGGGATGGGGCAGCCACCACTGCTCTGGGCAACCTGGGCCAGGGCCTCCCCACCCTCATTCCCAAGATTTCCTTCCCAATGTCCAATTTCAATCTTCTCCCTTCCAATTTAAAGATGTTCCCCCTCATCCTGTCACTCCAGGCCCTTGGAAAAAGCCCCTCCCCAGCTTTCCTGGAGCCCCTTTCAGCACTGGAAGCTGCTCTAAGGTTTCCCCAGAGCCTTCTCCTCTCCAGGCTGACCAACCCCAACTCTCCCAGCCTGGCCTCACACCAGAGGATCAGAGGAACTCCCACTGGATCAAGAGTTCCAAGCCCCATCCAACCTGGCCTGCAACACCTCCAGGGATGGGGCAGCCACCACTTCCTTGTTCAACTCATTCCAGTAGACACAGGCTCTTCAGGAACATCCCTGGAAAGACGAGGAGTTGCTCTTGCTCTGTGAGGGCACCAGGAACCTGTGGAGCTTTGCTTCGGAGCTTTGCTTCCTGGTGGGTCCCACCTTCCCTGTTCTCTTCCCACTGTCTTTTGCAGACCTGTTGTTTGGGCTCCCCGGGAGGTACAGCGGGGTGAACCTCTATAACAGGAAGCGAGTGGTGTCCTACACCGTCACGCTCGGCCTCCAGCGATACGACTCCAGGTGAGGACTTCAGCCTCTGATGGGCTTGTCTAAACATCCCTTCTTCATTCCTTGCCAACTCTGTTCTTTTCCCCTCTCTAATTATTGTCCTGCTTTTCTTTACTTTCCGTTTTCTTGTATTTTGGGATCTTCTGAAGGTGCTGTAGAAAAACAAAGGGATATTTTTAGGAGAAAACTTGCTGTGATTTAGGGAAATAAAATACCATCAGTTCTCAGTTTCTCTTTGAAAAGGGATTTCACCACTCCCAGCCCAGAAACCCCCCGTGTCCTGGGCTGGATCCAAAGAGTGGGAGCAGCAGGGCCAGGGAGGGGGTTCTGCCCCTCTGCTCCGCTCTGGGGAGACCCCACCTGGAGTCCTGTGTCCAGGGCTGGAATCCCCACCAGCAGAAGGAGATGGAGCTGTTGGAGCGGGGCCAGAGGAGGCCCCGGAGATGATGGGAGGGCTGGAGAACCTCTGGTGTGAGGCCAGGCTGGGAGAGTTGGGGTTGGTCAGCCTGGAGAGGAGAAGGCTGTGGGGAGACCTTAGAGCAGCTTCCAGTGCTGAAAGGGGCTCCAGGAAAGCTGGGGAGGGGCTTTTTCCAAGGGCCTGGAATGACAGGACGAGGGGGAACGGCTTTAAATTGAAAGAAGGAGATTGAGATTGGACATTGGGAAGAAATTCTTGAGGATGAGGGTGTTGAGGCCCTGGCCCAGGTTGCCCAGAGCAGTGGTGGCTGCCAAGGCCAGGTTGGATGGGGCTTGGAGCCCCCTGATCCAGTGGGAGGTGTCCCTTCCCGTGGCAGGGGTGGAACTGGATGGGCTTTGAGGTCCCTTCCAGCCCAACCCATTCCATGATTCCATGATCTGTAATGCCCAGGGCTCCCAGGTGTGAAGGTTTCATCTCCACACCGAGCTGTCACTGTTGCAGCCAAGGCCCCAGAGGTCTGTTCTGACCCAGTTCCTGGTCCACGGAGTGGTTTCCTTTCCAGTCAGCGCTAATTCCACTCAGTTTTCCACCCTTTGGCAGTGGTGGAAAAGCTCCCTTGGATTGAGTGGATTTATGGTCACGAAAGTCCCTGGGGTGGAGTTGGCAGCACTGTAGTTGAATCTTGCTCTGCTGCTGCCTGTGGAGGAGCCCTTCAGCCTCCAGGAGTGTCAGGAGCACCTTTCATCAGGTGTGCTGTGGGGTGAACTACAGGAGAGGACACTCAGGTCTAGAGAGAGATGGGCTTTGTGGGGCTGAGCTGATCTACAGAGCTTGAAGGGATGGAATCATTGAGGTTGGAAGAGATACCAGATGATCCAGTCCCACCATCAGCCCAACCACACCCTGCCTACAAAACCCTGTCCACAAGTGCCACATCTCCATGTTCTTTGAACCCCTCCAGGGATGGAGATTCCACCGGTGCCCTGGGCAACCTCTGCCAGGGCTTCGCTGCTCTTGCACTGAAGAAATGTTCCTCAACATCCAATCTGAACCTGCCCTTCCCTCTCTTCCCATCTCCTGTCCCTTGGGAGCAGAGCCCAGCACCCACCTCCCCACAACCTCCTCTCCAGGAGCTGCAGAGAGCCAGGAGGTCTCCCCTCAGCCTCCTCTTCTCCAGCCTAAACAGCCCCAGGGCCCTCAGCCGCTCCCACAACCCCTCTTCTCCAGACCCTTCCCCAGCTCCGCTCCCTTCTCCGCACGCGCTCCAGCCCCTCCAGGGCCTTCTTGGAGTGAGGGGCCCAACCCTGAGCCCAAGCTTGGAGATGTGGCCTCACCAAGTCCATGGGGACCATCCCTTCCCTGCTCCTGCTGCCACCCCAGGGCTGAGCCAAGCCAGGGTGCTGGGGGCCTTCTTGCCCACCTGGGCCACTGCTGCCTCCTCTTCAGCCGCTGGCGACCAACACCCCCAGGGCCTTCTCCTCCAGGGACCTTTCCAGCCCCTCTTCCCCCAGCCTGGAGCTGCGTGACCTTGGTGTGGCCCAAGGGCAGGACCTGGCCCTCAGCCTGGTTGAACCCCATCCCGTTGGTCTCAGCCCATGGATCCAGGTTCTCCAGGTCCCTCTGCAGAGCCTCCCTGCCTTCCAGCAGATCCACACTCCCACCCAGCCTGGGCTCATCTTCAAATTGACTGAGGGAGCACTCCCCTCCCTGTTGAGGGAACACTCACCTTCCTGTTGAGGGACAATGACCTCCCTGTTCTGAGCTTCTTCCTTCTCGGTCTATTCCCATCGAGTTCCTTCTTGGAATCATGTGCTGGTTGTTAGAACAATGACTTTCTCCTGCTTGCTCCTCACCCCAGGTTCCTCAGCAGCCTCCGCTCTCGCCTCAAGCTGCTGCATCCCAGCCCCAACTGCACCCTGCGAGAGGACAACATCGTTCACGTCCACTTCAAGGAGGAGATCGGCATCGCCGAGCTGATACCCCTGGTCACCACCTACATCATTCTCTTCGCTTACATCTACTTCTCCACACGTAGGTTTGGGGGTGGAGAGTACCTTCCAGATAAATATACACCAGGGGTCAGTGTTGGGGTGTCCTTTCCATGGCTGGAGAGGAGACTCCTCTCCATAGCACTGCAGTTCCCTCCTGTTTCAGCAGGAAAGGTGGTGGTGAAGTTCTGCCCTGAAGTGTCCCGTGGACAATGAGGAATCTTGTTCTTCTGATTTCTGCTCATTTCATCGAATCAGGGAATGGGTTGGGTTGAAGGGACCTTAAAACCCATCCAGTTCCACCCCCTCTGCCATTGGCAGGGACACCTCCCACTGGATCAGGGGGCTCCAAGCCCCATCCAGCCTGGCCTTTAGCACCTCCAGGGGTGGTACAATTACTTGTCCCTCATAGCCAGTGTGGTGGTGTTACTCCTTGTGATGTCTTCTGTCTTTGGCACCATTAAATGCCATAGCAAGGACGTTTGTTTTCTCCTTTTGAGACACTGATTCATCGTCAGATCAAATGCAGGTTCTGAGCTGTGGGTTTAGAGCTCAGGAGCCACGTTTGATATTAGGAAGGAACTCTTCAGGATGAGGGTGGGGAGGCCCTGGCCCAGGTTACCCAGAGCAGTGGTGGCTGCCCCGTCCCTGTAGGTGTTGAAGGCCAGGTTGGATGGGGCTTTGAGCCCCCTGATCCAGTGGGAGGTGTCCCTGCCCGTGGCAGGGGGTTGCAACTGGATGGGCTTTGAGGTCCCTTCCAACCCAACCCATTTCATGGTTCCATGATTCCATCATTCTGTGGTTCAAGTTCCTTCCCTCATGCCCCAACAGGGTCCAACTGGACCCAAGCCGAGCCCCCATCCATGTGTCATCCCCTGTCCCACCACTCTCCCAGTTACTCCATTCTGGGAAGGACTGGATTTCAGATGTTGAGACCAAAGTACCTTTAGTTCTGGGTTGCAGGGTGTGAAGATACCTGGTGGAATAAGTCAGGATGAGGATCCCAACTCGTTTTCTCCTTGATGACCAAGACCTTGCGTTCTCCATTCCAGGGAAGATCGACATGGTGAAGTCCAAGTGGGGTCTGGCTCTGGCCGCGGTCGTGACGGTGCTGAGCTCCCTCCTGATGTCCGTGGGGCTGTGCACCCTCTTCGGTTTGACGCCCACTCTGAACGGAGGGTACGTTTCCAGCACCAAACCTCTTCCTAAAGAAGCTTAGAGGGAGGGGAGATCATCTGAAAACACCCTTAGATGCTTCCTCTTTAAGATCTGGTGTTCTTCAAAGAAGCTTTTATGGTGTTTTACACAGTGCTGTGAACAACCATCACCAGATGTTCTCCTGGGGTGAAGGGCCATGGGTTTCTCTGCTGGCTTGAGTGGGTCCCAGTCTTCCTGGAGCCTTCTCGTTGCTTAACAGTTGGGTTTTCTACCAGAAGGACTCGTTGGGATGTCTTTATGTGTCTTTATAGTGTGGTGCTCAAAACTGAACACAATGTTCAAGGTGGGGTCTCACCATGAATATTGGGTTCAGTTTGGGCCCCCCACGATCAAAAGGACATCAAAGCACTGGAGAGTGTCCAGAGGAGGCCACAAAGCTGGGGAAGGGTCTGGAGGAGAAATCATCTGAGGAGAGGCTGAAGGCACTGGGTCTGTTCAGCTGGAGAAGAGGAGACTGAGGGGGGACCTCCTGGTGGTCTCCAGGTTCCTGAGCAGGGGAGGAGGAGGAGCAGGGGCTGAGCTCTTCTCTCTGGTGACCAAGGCCAGGAGCCCAGGGATGGCAGGAAGATAGGCCAGGGGAGGGTTGGGTTGGACACCAGGAGAAGGTTCTTCCCCCAGAGAAGAGCAGAGTGTGGTGGAGCCCTGGAACAGCTCCCCAGGGAAGCAGTCCCAGCCTGAAAATATTCCAGAAGCCCAAGAGACTCCTTGGGGGAGTCTCCACCCATCACTGGTGGCGCCAGCTCTTCTTTTATCCAGTTGGCCTTTGGGACTTTGCGTGTGGTTACTACAAAGGAGGAGATGGAGCTGTTGGAGCGGGGCCAGAGGAGACCATGGAGATGATGGGAGGGCTGGAGAACCTCTGGTGTGAGGCCAGGCTGGGAGAGTGGGGGTTGTTCAGCCTGGAGAAGAGAAGGCTGTGGGGAGACCTTAGAGCAGCTTCCAGTGCTGAAAGGGGCTCCAGGAAAGCTGGGGAGGGGCTCTGGATCAGGGAGTGCAGGGACAGAGTGAGGGGAAGGGTTTGAAGGTGAAAGAGGGGAGATTGAGATGAGATCTTGGGAAGAAATTATTCACAATGAGTGTCAGGAGGCCCTGGCCCAGGTTGCCCAGTGCAGTGGTGGCTGCCCCATCCCTGGAGGTGTTGAAGGCCAGGTTTGATGGGGCTTGGAGCCCCCTCATCCAGTGGGAGGTGTCCCTGCCCATGGCAGGGGGGTTGGAGTTGTCTGGGCTCTGAGGTCCCTTCCACCCCAACCATTTCATGTGGTCCCTGCCATGTGTTGTGTTTGAGTGAAGCTGAAACCCCTTGAGGAGGCTCCAAGTGGCTCCTCCCCCATGGTGTCTACACCCTCCTCATTTCTCATCCTTTAAAGTTCAGTTTGGAATCTTTTCATTTTCAGATCCCTTTCCTAATTAGTTCAGGAAAAGCTCATCTTCCCTCCCACCTCCTCCTTGCAGGAGCAAAGAGAACTCTGACCCTTGAGGGAGACTCCTCAGCTCTGGAGATAGTTTACCAGGACCCAGACTGGCCAGGTCCAAGCCAGGGTGCTGGGGGCCACCTGGGCCACTGCTGCCTCCTCTTCAGCTACTGGCGACCAACACCCCCAGGGCCTTCTCCTCCAGGGACCTTTCCAGCCCCTCTTCCCCCAGCCTGGAGCTGCCTGGCCTTGGTGTGGCCCAAGGGCAGGATCTGGCCCTCAGCCTGGTTGAACCCCATCCCATTGGTCTCAGCCCATGGATCCAGGTTCTCCAGGTCCCTCTGTATTCCTCGTGCAGGCCACAAACACTTAATTCCATTCATTTTGTCTAAAAAGGTGATTCCATCATCATTTCTTGATCCCCAGAGTCCACCCAAGCTCCTCCCCTTGAATTCCCCAACCCCAGCCTGGGATGGAGTGTTCCTCGTGTGTCACCTGCCAAGGGCACCACAGCAGAACTTGGCCAGCTCAGGGTGCTCTGCCTTTCAGCTTTGTTTTGATCTCTTGTGTTTACAGCAGAGCCTTCCACGTGTGGCCAGGTTTGGTTTTAATGGTCCCTCTGGTTATAATAAACCTTTTTCCCTCACTGGGGTTTTTTTTTTAGAAGTTATTAAAAAAAGCCCCCGTTGCTTGGAGATCAGCGCTTGCTGGTGCCAGGAACGATGCCTCAACTGGTCCTTAATCGTTATTTATCACCTTTCAGAAGGGGTCAAGGCCAGGTTGGATGGGGCTTTGAGCCCCCTGATCCAGTGGGAGGTGTCTCTGATCATGGAGGGGGTTGGAACTGGATGGGCTTTGAGGGCCCTTCCAACCCAACCCATCCCATGGTTCCGTGAGTAACCACAGTGCTCTGATGGAAGGGCCTGAGTTGGAGCCCTTCAAGCCCTGTGTAGAGGAGAAGGGACATCTTTAACCAGGTCAGGTTGGCTGGGGCTCCGAGCAACCTGATCTGGTTAAAACCATCCCTGCTTCTCCAAGGGGGAAGCTGAGCCTCTAACGGTCCTTCCAACCCAAAACATTCCATGATTCTCAAACCAGTGCCTCCTCAAGGTCTATCAGAGCTCATAACCCAGGCCTATCAGTTTATTACCTTCTGCAGGACCAGCTCTGCTTTGTGGGACGTGGTCAAGGAGAGATTTATGAGTTGCCTTCTCCACGTTTGTCCTCCTGAAGGCTTCCTGCAGCTTATCTGGAGGTGGAGGTGGACCCCCTGCGTATCTCAGGACTCTGCAAGGCCTCCATGTGATGCTGGGCAGCAGAGCTCCTCATTTTGGTTACATTCCCTGTATTTAGCAATTTTCATCCCTAGGGATCATGAGCAGCTTTTCTCGGCTCCATCACCTGCCCTGAAGTATTTCTTGGAGGAGTGACCCGGGCTCTGAACCAAAAATGCTGGAGATAAAGGCAGGACCTGCTGGATTTTGGGTTCTTTGAATCAACGAGAAGTTGTCAATGAGAATCTGTCCTATATTTTGTGTTATTTTCCATAAGGAAATTCATTTCCAGCAGATGGTTTGGACAGGAGAAGCATCACAGAACGCCCTGAGTTGGAAGGACCCACAGGGACCATCGATCCAACCCCTGGCCCTGCACAGGACAACCCCAATATTCACCTCACAGGGATGAGGGCCTTGGCCAAAGGCTTCTGGAATATTCTCAGGCTGGGACTGCTTCCCTGGGGAGCTGTTCCAGGGCTTCACCACCCTCTGCTCTGGGGGAAGAACCTTCTCCTGGTGTCCAACCCAACCCTCCCCTGGCACATCTTCCTGCCATTCCCTTGGCTTCTGGCCTTGGTCACCAGAGAGAAGAGCTCAGCCCCTGCTCCTCCTCCTCCCCTGCTCAGGAACCTGGAGACCACCAGGAGGTCCCCCCTCAGTCTCCTCTTCTCCAGCTGAACAGACCGAGTGCCTTCAGCCTCTCCTCAGATGATTTCTCCTCCAGACCCTTCCCCAGCTTTGTGGCCTCCTCTGGACACTCTCCAGTGCTTTGATGTCCTTTTTATCCCGTGGTGCCCAAACTGAACCCAATCCTCGAGATGGGGCCTCCTCAGAGCAGAGCAGAGCAGGACAATCCCCTCCCTCTCCTTGCTGGCCATGCTGGGCTTGATTCCCCCAGGACAGAGTTGTCCTCTTGGCCACCACCCTGTTGTGTGAGCTTTGCCAAACTGTTGCTGTCTGTCCAAAGCAGGTGAAATGCAGAACACTTTCGTCATCGTAGAGTAATGATCCCCTGGGAGGTGTCCCTGCCCATGGCAGAGGGTTGAAACTGGATGATCTTTAAGGTCCCTTTCAACACAACCCATTCCATGGTTCCATGAGTTTTACTTGATGTCAACCAGAACCCCCAGATCCCATCTCTGGAGGTGTTCAAGGCCAGGTTGGGTGGGGCTTGGAGCCCCCTGATGCAGTGGGAGGTGTCCCTGCCCATGGCAGGTGTTTGGACCTGGATGATCTTTGAGGTCCCTTCCAACTCAAACCATCCCATGATTCTTTGATTATAGAAGAAATTATTTGCCGAAGAGCACTGGAGGGTCTTCCTGGCCTTGGCTCTAGGATGGGTGGTTGCTCTTTGGCTTGTGTTCTTCCCTTGTCTTTCACCAAGGCTCTCATGCAGGTTTCTCATTCTCTTCCCTCTAGAGAAATATTCCCATACTTGGTCGTAGTGATTGGCCTGGAGAACGTGTTGGTCCTCACCAAGTCGGTCGTCTCCACCCCCGTTGACCTGGAAGTGAAGCTGCGCATTGCCCAAGGTACACAGCTCCGGGCCAGAGGGCACCTGAGGGTGACCCAAGGGGTGGGAGAGTGGAACGACACGAATTCTGGTCTGAGGAGGAAAAAAGGGCTCTGGGAGTTGAGTGGGAATTGGGTTCCCTCCGTCTGTTTGTCCTGGTTTTGTTAGTTCCAAGAATCACAGAATCGTTACGGTTGGAAAAGATCCCAAAGCTCATCCAGAGCAACCTTCAACCAACCCCCCCGGGGGCTAAACCATGGCTCCAGGTGCCACAGCTCCACCTTCTTTGAACCCCTCCAGGGATGGGGACTCCACCCCCTCCCTGGGAGCCTCTGCCAGGGCCTCACAACCCTTTCCATGAGGAAACTTCTCCTGATGTCCAACCTGACCCTGCCCTGGGGCACCTTGAGGCCATTCCCTCTCGTCCCATCTCCTGTCCCTTGGGAGCAGAGCCCAGCACCCACCTCCCCACAACCTCCTCTCCAGGAGCTGCAGAGAGCCAGGAGGTCTCCCCTCAGCCTCCTCTTCTCCAGCCTAAACAGCCCCAGGGCCCTCAGCCGCTCCCACAACCCCTCTTCTCCAGACCCTTCCCCAGCTCCGCTCCCTTCTCCGCACGCGCTCCAGCCCCTCCAGGGCCTTCTTGGAGTGAGGGGACCAACCCTGAGCCCAAGCTTGGAGATGTGGCCTCACCAAGTCCATGGGGACCATCCCTTCCCTGCTCCTGCTGCCACCCCAGGGCTGAGCCAAGCCAGGGTGCTGGGGGCCTTCTTGGCCACCTGGGCCACTGCTGCCTCCTCTTCAGCCGCTGGCGACCAACACCCCCAGGGCCTTCTCCTCCAGGGACCTTTCCAGCCCCTCTTCCCCCAGCCTGGAGCTGCCTGGGCTTGGTGTGGCCCAAGGGCAGGACCTGGCCCTCAGCCTGGTTGAACCCCATCCCTCGTGTCTGACCACAGGAGCCCCCAGCAGGAGCAGTGTCCCATCCTTGCCCGTGTCCAGCAGCAGCGATGCCATCGTGTCCCCTGTTTAAAGAAGGGGTCCCCAGTTCCCATTGGCTGTGGTCACGTCTGTCCTCTAGGGAACAGTCTCATTTTCCCCATCTTTGCACCTTCTTTCTCCAGGCTTGAGCAACGAGAGCTGGTCCATCATGAAGAACATGGCAACAGAGCTCGGGATCATCTTGATCGGGTATTTCACCCTTGTCCCAGCCATCCAGGTGAGCAGGGATGAGTGGTTGGAGCTTCAGAGAATCATAGAAGGGTTTGGGTTGGAAGGGACCTTTAGAGGACATCCAGTTCCAACCCTCCTGCAGGACAGGGGACATCTTGAACCCCATCAGGTTGCTCAGAGCCCCACTTTGTGGGACAGAAGGTTGTGGGCACTGCAAGAACACAACGTGTGGATGTTCTGCTCCCCTCTCTGACTGATTGAGATCAGGGTTCATTAGTGGGACACAGAGGTCTTCATAGATCAGGGATTCCATGTGGAGATGACCTTTGGTCCAGGAGCTGTTTGGATCCACAGTCTTTACAACTGCGACCCTTCCAGGAGCTGGACTTAGACATTCAGTTCATCCCATAGTTCCCCCTGGACCTTTGCTCTTCCCAGTTGCCTTAAACACATGGACAAGTAGGAGGGTCTTGGTCAGCCCCAGTCCTTCTGGCAGTTGGCCTGGATCATGGACTCCCAGGATGGGTTGGGTTGGAGGGGACCTCAAACCCATCCAGTCCCACCCCCTGCCATGGGCAGGGACACCTGCCACTGGATCAGGGGGCTCCAAGCCCCATCCAACCTGGCCTTCAACACCTCCAGGGATGGGGTCTGGGGGTTCTGGTAGATTGCAAAGTAGAATCATGGAACCATGGAATGTGTTGGGTTGGAAGGGACCTCAAAGCCCACCCAGTTTGACCCCCTGCTTTGAGCAGGGACACCTTCCACTGGATCGGGGGCTGATTCTCAGGCTGGGGCTGCTTCCCTGGGGAGTTGTTCCCGGGCTCCACCACCCTCTGCTCTGGGGGAAGAACCTTCTCCTGATGTCCAACCCAACCCTCCCCTGGCCCATCTTCCTGCCATTCCCTGTAGGAGAAAATGAGTGGGAGAAGAAAGAGGAACAGGGCAGAGCAGAAGGTCTCAACCTCCAGCTCTCAGCACTGGAGAAACCCAACACTTGAGAATCTCTCCCTGGGTAGGGAAGTCCCAGGGTTCTCATCTCCCATGGTACTTGGCACCTGCTGACACAGGGAGTTTGGGAGAGGAGCGCTGGTAGGACAGATATGGATCATGGAATGTCCTGAGTTGGAAGGGCCCCACAAGGCCCATCCAGTCCAACTCCTGGCCCTGCACAGGACAACCCCAACATTCACCCCGTGGGGCTGAGGGCCTTGGCCAAATGTGCTCTTGAGGTCTCACATGGACTTCTCCTGCACCAAACTCTCAACCAAGCCTGAGCTCTGGGATGGAGTTGGTTGGAGTTTCCCTTCTTCTGGAGTTGGAATATTTGCCGTTGTCTCCCATAATGAATCCCTGTGTCCTGTCTGCAGGAGTTCTGCCTCTTCGCCGTCGTTGGCCTGGTGTCTGACTTCTTCCTGCAGATGTTCTTCTTCACTACCGTGCTGTCCATTGACATTCGCCGGATGGAGGTAAGGAAGGGCCTGGAGCAGGGGGGTGTCCTTTGGGTCTTCCTTCTCTGCTGTATTCATAGAATAATGGAATGGGGTGGGTTGGAAGGGACCTCAAAGCCCACCCAGTTCTTACCCCGTGCCATGGGCAGGGACACCTCCCACTGGATCAGAGGGCTCCAAGCCCCATCCAACCTGGCCTTCAACACCTCCAGGGATGGGGCAGCCACCACTGCTCTGGGCATCTCATCATATAAAGAAGCAGATTTGGGGTGTTGGGGCTGGAAGGAGACCAAGTCACAAAGTGATGACCGTGGCTGGGTGAAGGGAAGAGCGTGTGCCAGAGAGAAACCAGGATGGATTGACTCCAGAGTGGAGGTGGGAACACAGAGGTGGCCGTGTATCAACGGTCACTGTCCCTGCACTGGGCTGTGTTTAACAAGAGGTTCAACCAGGCTGAGGGCCAGGTCCTGCCCTTGGGCCACACCAAGCCCAGGCAGCTCCAGGCTGGGGGAAGAGGGGCTGGAAAGGTCCCTGGAGGAGAAGGCCCTGGGGGTGTTGGTCGCCAGTGGCTGAAGAGGAGGCAGCAGTGGCCCAGGTGGGCAAGAAGGCCCCCAGCACCCTGGCTTGGCTCAGCCCTGGGGTGGCAGCAGGAGCAGGGAAGGGATGGTCCCCATGGACTTGGTGAGGCCACATCTCCAAGCTTGGGCTCAGGGTTGGGCCCCTCACTCCAAGAAGGCCCTGGAGGGGCTGGAGCGCGTGCGGAGAAGGGAGCGGAGCTGGGGAAGGGTCTGGAGAAGAGGGGTTGTGGGAGCGGCTGAGGGCCCTGGGGCTGTTTAGGCTGGAGAAGAGGAGGCTGAGGGGAGACCTCCTGGCTCTCTGCAGCTCCTGGAGAGGAGGTTGTGGGGAGGTGGGTGCTGGGCTCTGCTCCCAAGGGACAGGAGATGGGATGAGAGGGAATGGCCTCAAGGTGCCCCAGGGCAGGGTCAGGTTGGACATCAGGAGAAGTTTCCTCATGGAAAGGGTTGTGAGGCCCTGGCAGAGGCTCCCAGGGAGGTGGTGGAGTCCCCACCCCTGGAGATGCTCAAAAACCATGTTGCTGTTCAATCCATGGTGATTCTGGGCCGATGGTTGAACTTGACAATCCGAGAGTTCTTTCCCAGCCTGATTGGTTTCCCTGATTCCCTTCCCTCGTGGATCCCCATCTCCCTGGTTCTCACCCCTCTTCTTCTCCCCTGGCAGCTCGCTGACCTCAACAAGCGCTTGCCCCCGGAAGCCTGCCTGGCCCCAGCCAAGGCCGTCGGCCGCGCTCAACGCTGCGAGCGCCAGGCGGCCCTGCGCCCGGCCACCCCCCACACCATCACCCTGCAGCCCTCGTCCTTCCGCAACTTGCGCCTCCCAAAGAGGCTCCGGGTCATCTACTTCTTCGCCAGGACCCGGCTGGCCCAGAGGCTCATCATGGTACGTTGGGTGGTGGTTGTGTTATCTCAGACCCCATCCCGGTGGACACCGACACAGCCTTAATGGGTGGGGAAAGCTTCCTGCCCGTGGTGGGGGGGTTTGGAACTGGATGGGCTTTGAGGCCCCTCCCAACCCAACCCAACCCATTCCATGGTTCTGTGGAGATGTGGGGGCTGTGGGAACGTCGTGAGGATCAACAAGGCCAAGGGGAAGGTCCTGCACCTGGGTGGGGGCAAACTCCGGTATCAATAGAGGATGAGGAACGATGGGATTGGGAGAAGCCCTGAGGAGAAGGCCTTGGTGTGCTGGGGGTGAGAAGCTCCCCAGGAGCCACCAACGAGCGCTCCCAGCCCAGAAACCCCCCGTGTGCTGGGCTGGATCCAAAGAGTGGGAGCAGCAGGGCCAGGGAGGGGATTCTGCCCCTCTGCTCCACTCTGGGGAGACCCCACCTGGAGTCCTGTGTCCAGGGCTGGAATCCCCAACAGCAGAAGGAGATGGAACTGTTGGAGCGGGGCCAGAGGAGGCCCCGGAGATGATGGGAGGGCTGGAGAACCTCTGGTGTGAGGCCAGGCTGGGAGAGTTGGGGTTGTTCAGCCTTGAGAGGAGAAGGCTGGGGTGGAGACCTTAGAGCAGCTTCCAGTGCTGAAAGGGGCTCCAGGAAAGCTGGGGAGGGGCTTTTTCCAAGGCTCTGGAGTGACAGGACGAGGGAGAACGGCTTTAAATTGGAAGGTTACATGAAAATCATGGGCTTTTCATAGAACCATAGTCATGGAATGGTTGGGTTGGAAGAGACCTCAAAGCCCATCCAGTCCCACCCCCTGCCATGGGCAGGGCCACCTCCTGCTGGATCAGGGGGCTCCAAGCCCCATCCAACCTGGTCTTCAACACCTCCAGGGATGGGGCAGCCACCACTGCTCTGGGAAACCTGGGCCAGGGCCTCCCCACCTTCAGTGTGAAGAATTCCTTCCCAATGTCCAATCTCAATCTCCCCCTTCCAATTTAAAGCTGTTCCCCCTCGTCCTGTCACTCCAGGCCCTTGGAAAAAGCCCCTCCCCAGCTTTCCTGGAGGCTCCATCAGGTTGGTTCTCACCATGAGGTTGGCACTTGCCATTAAGCTGAGTCTGATGGCTCTTGGAAGAGTGGTCTCCAGTCTTCATGCAACCTCTCCCAGTCCTCTTAGAGGAGAATTGTCTACCAGGACCATAAGTTTGTGCTGGGCACCCTTGGGTGGGGGGGTTCTTCATCATCTTGGGCAGCTGACGAGGAGTTGGAGTGTGAAGACCATGTCCTAAACTTGTCTCCTTGCTCATCTCCTGCAGGCTGGGACGGTGATCTGGATCGGAATCCTGGTCTACACGGATCCTGCTGGTCTCCGCACCTACCTCACCTCCCAGGTCACAGAACAGAGTCCTTTGGGTGACACAGCTCTGCCTCCTCTGGCCGTTCCTGGTGGGGTCCTTCCAGCTGGTGACCCCAAGATTGATCTCTCAGTCTTCCCGTCGGACCCCGTGCAGCTGTCGGAAAACCAGACGCAGCAGCGGGAGCAGAAGGCAGGGCTGGAGAGCCTGAGCTCCAACCACCACACCTGGAGCCAAGGAGCAGAGGGCAGAGGGAACGGGCAGGTGGAGCTTGGAACTGAAGCAGAAGTCACCTGGGGAGCAGAGGACGAGGAGATCTGGAGGAAGCTCTCCTTCAGGCATTGGCCGTCCCTCTTCAGCTACTACAACATCACTCTGGCCAAAAGGCAAGTGGACAACCTTGGGCCCCACAGGTGCTTGGAGATCCCTGAGGAGTGGACTCCACGTGGCTTTCTTTCCTCTCTCCTTCATCCTTCTGAGTTCAAAAATTTGTGGGTTACTCTGGCTGGTCCCATGTGGTGTCCCCAGGGCTCATTGATGGGCCCAGTCCTGCTCAATCTCTTCATCCGTGGTCTGGGTGAGGACATCGAGGGCTCCCTCAGTCAGTTTGGAGATGACCCCAGGCTGGGTGGGAGTGTGGATCTGCTGGAGGGCAGGGAGGCTCTGCAGAGGGACCTGGAGAACCTGGATCCATGGGCTGAGACCAACGGGATGGGGTTCAACCAGGCTGAGGGCCAGGTCCTGCCCTTGGGCCACACCAAGGCCAGGCAGCTCCAGGCTTGGGGAAGAGGGGCTGGAAAGGTCCCTGGAGGAGAAGGCCCTGGGGGTGTTGGTCGCCAGCGGCTGAAGAGGAGGCAGCAGTGGCCCAGGTGGGCAAGAAGGCCCCCAGCACCCTGGCTTGGCTCAGCCCTGGGGTGGCAGCAGGAGCAGGGAAGGGATGGTCCCCATGGACTTGGTGAGGCCACATCTCCAAGCTTGGGCTCAGGGTTGGTCCCCTCACTCCAAGAAGGCCCTGGAGGGTCTGGAGCGCGTGCGGAGAAGGGAGCGGAGCTGGGGAAGGGTCTGGAGAAGAGGGGTTGTGGGAGCGGCTGAGGGCCCTGGGGCTGTTTAGGCTGGAGAAGAGGAGGCTGAGGGGAGACCTCCTGTCTCTCTGCAGCTACTGGAGAGGAGGTTGTGGGGAGGTGGGTGCTGGGCTCTGCTCCCAAGGGACAGGAGATGGGGCGAGAGGGAATGGCCTCAAGGTGCCCCAGGGCAGGGTCAGATTGGACATCAGGAGGAGTTTCCTCATGGAAAGGGTTGTGAGGCCCTGGCAGAGGCTCCCAGGGAGGGGGTGGAGTCCCCATCCCTGCAGGTGTTCAAAGCCAGGTTGAATGGGGCTTGGAGCCCCCTGATCCAGTGGGAGGTGTCCCTGCCCATGGCAGGGGGTTGGAACTGGCTCTGTTTTTTGGTCCCTTCCAACCCATTCCAGGCTTCTATGACAAATATTTCAGAACACCTGGAGCTTCAGCTCTGGAAGGACAGTTCCAAGCCCTGCCTCAGGAGAAGATGGGCTGGGTGACCTGCTGGCTGTTTTGTGTCTTCTCCATGCATGGTTCCTAAGCTGTTCTCCTCATTCCCATCCTCCAGGTACATCAGCATCCTTCCAGCAATCCCGGTCACACTCTACCTGAACCCACAGGAGGCCTTAGAAGTCCGACATCCCCAGGAGGCCAACCGCTACCACCCCTTCTTATCTTCACGTGGTGGGAAGCTGGATGCTGCAGCTGAGCCTCACCAAGCTTCATCCAAGCTGCAAGGACACCAGGATGTCACTCTTTACAAGTAAGAGGATCCTTGGTGTGGCCTCCTGACCATGCCTGAACCTGCTTGGAGGCTTTGGTTGCTCTTTCGTTCTTCTCCTGGAGGGGGAAGAAAGAGAACAAATAATATTTGTGAAGCTTCCCTGAAGAATTCTGGAGTTCTCAGCATGGGGAGGTTTGCGTGGGTTCCTTCTCCCAGGTGACAGGAGATGGGATGAGAGGGAATGGCCTCGAGGTGCCCCAGGGCAGGGTCAGATTGGACATCAGGAGAAGTTTCCTCATGGAAAGGGTTGTGAGGCCCTGGCAGAGGCTCCCAGGGAGGGGGTGGAGTCCCCATCCCTGGAGGGGATTGTCCTGCTCTTCTCTGGTCTGGGAAGGCCTCACCTTGAGGATTGGGTTCAGTTTGGGCACCACGGGATCAAAAGGACATCAAAGTACTGGAGAGTGTCCAGAGGAGGCCACAAAGCTGGGGAAGGGTCTGGAGGAGGAATCATCTGAGGAGAGGCTGAAGGCACTGGGTCTGTTCAGCTGGAGAAGAGGAGACTGAGGGGGGACCTCCTGGTGGTCTTCAGGTTGCTGAGCAGGGGAGGAGGAGGAGCAGGGGCTGAGCTCTTCTCTCTGGTGACCAAGGTCAGGAGCCCAGGGATTGGCAGGAAGATGGGCCAGGGGAGGGTTGGGTTGGACACCAGGAGAAGGTTCTTCCCCCAGAGAAGAGCAGAGGGTGGTGGAGCCCTGGAACAGCTCCCCAGGGAAGCAGTCCCAGCCTGAGAATATTCCAGAAGCCTTTGGCCAAGGCCCTCATCCCCACGGGGTGAATGTTGGGGTTGTCCTGTGCAGGGACAGGAGTTGGATCGATGGTCCCTGTGGGACCTTCCAGCTCAGGGCGTTCTGTGATTCTATGGAAAGCCGGGCAGATGAGGTGCTCAGGGATCTGGGTCAGTAGTGGACAGGGATGGGTGGACTCGATGGTCTCCAAGGTCTTCTCCAGCCAAGCAGTCTCATGGTTCCCTGGTCCCGTGACTGCTGTGCAATTCTGACACGTGTTGAAGATGAAGCTCTGATGTCGTTCATTGGGTTTTGGTGATGCCAGAACTTCCTCCTGGCACCACACGCGAGGCGTTGTCGCTGGGTAACAGCGATGGGAGTTCATCTGTGGGAAGGAACATCATGGTTCAATAATGCTTTATTGGCTGTGTGATCACTCTCTGATGCGAGGAAGGACCTTCCTTTCCAACGGAGAAGATGAGCTCCCAGCTCCCCCTCTGAATCTTCAGCTGTGTTAAAGGCCCTTTATGTGGCTGCCTCATCCCTGGAGGTGTCCAAGGCCAGGTTGGATGGGGCTTGGAGCCCCCTGATACAGTGGGAGGTGTAGCTGGGTTGGAACTGGATGGGCTTTGAGGTCCCTTCCAACCCAACCCATTCCATGGTTCCATAATTCTAACTTGGTGTCAGCCCGAACCCCCAGATCCCATCCTGGAGGTGTCCAAGGCCAGGTTGGATGTGGCTTTGAGCCCCCTGATCCAGTGGGAAGTGTCCCTGCCCATGGCAGGGGGTGAAACTGGATGGACTTCGTGGTCCCTTCCAACCCAACCCATTCCATGGTTCCATATTATCCCAATCCCCATCTCATATTTTTTTTAACATCATAATTCCTGTTGATTTTTCTGATTGAAAAGTCTGAAAATCTCCTTAAAATTGTCATTTTCCCCTTAACAAAACCCTTTAATTTTCCACAAATCCCAAGAACTTGTTGGAAATCATTCCCAGTGGAAAAATTCAGACCAGGAATGTCTGTAGGACTTCCACAACCTTCTTTGTCCACTCAGAGCTGGGTCTTGGATCTCACCATGGCTTTGGCTTTGTCTCTCCCACCAGGGTGGCGGCTCTGGGCCTGGCGTCGGGCATCCTCCTGGTCCTCCTGCTCTTCTGCCTCTACAAGGTCTTCTGCCCCAAGAATTATGGGCAGAACGGGCTCTCTCACAGCAGGAGGAAGAGGGGGGACCTGCCCTGTGATGATTACGGTTACTCCCCACCGGAGACCGAGATCGTCCCCTTGGTTCTCCGGGGGCACCTCATGGTAGGTCAGAGGGCTGTGGGCCTTCCAGGAAAGGTCTTCTGTAGACTTGTTCCTCACAGATTTTGGTGTCTTTGTTCTATTTCAATAATGGACAGAGTGAAAATGTAAATAAAGATATTTATTAGATAGATTTGGGCTGATAAAGGTGGTTTCTGGGGGTGGAAGATTCCATGGGTTTGTACATGAGGTTCAACAATGCCAAGGGGAAGGTCCTGCACCTGGATTGGGGCAACCCAATTCACGATGAGGAACGATGGGATTGGGAGAAGCCCTGATGAGAAGGACTTGGGGTATTGGGGGGTGAGAAGCTCCCCAGGAGCCACCAACGAGCGCTCCCAGCCCAGAAACCCCCCGTGTCCTGGGCTGGATCCAAAGAGTGGGACCAGCAGGGCCAGGGAGGGGATTCTGCCCCTCTGCTCCGCTCTGGGGAGACCCCACCTGGAGTCCTGTGTCCAGGGCTGGAATCCCCACCAGCAGAAGGAGATGGAGCTGTTGGAGCGGGGCCAGAGGAGGCCACGGAGATGATGGGAGGGCTGGAGAACCTCTGGTGTGAGGCCAGGCTGGGAGAGTTGGGGTTGTTCAGCCTGGAGAGGAGAAGGCTCTGGGGAGACTTTAGAGCAGCTTCCAGTGCTAAAAGGGGCTCCAGGAAAGCTGGGGAGGGGCTTTTTCCAAGGGCCTGGAATGACAGGACGAGGGGGAACGGCTTTAAATTGGAAGGGGGAGATTGAGATTGGACATTGGGAAGGAATTCTTCAGGGTGAGGGTGGGGAGGCCCTGGCCCAGGTTTCCCAGAGCAGTGGTGGCTGCCTCATCCCTGGAGGTGTCCAAGGCCAGGTTGGATGGGGCTTGGAGCCCCCTGATCCAGTGGGAGGTGTCCCTGCCCATGGCAGGGGTTTGGAACTGGCTGGGCTTTGAGGTCCCTTCCAACCCATCCATGGTTCCTCAAGCACTCTCATGGTGAGTGTCGTGGTCCCAAGGTCTCGTGGTGGTGCTCACTCAGCTCTGCTTGTTCTCCCTCCCCAGGACATCGAGTGCCTGGCCAGTGATGGGATGCTGCTCGTCAGCTGCTGCCTGGTGGGCCAGATCCGTGTGTGGGACGCTCAGACTGGCGACTGCCTCACCGTTATTCCCAAACCCAGGTAAGTGGTGACCACACCAAGTCCTTCACTGTGGTCCCTCCACCAGTCCCTGCTCGGTGGCTGCTGCAAACGCCTCCTGAAGAAATCAGTAGAAGAGGTGGGAGATTGGATGGGGCTTGGAGCCCCCTGATCCAGTGGGAGGTGTCCCTGGGTCTGGAACTGGATGGGTTTTGAGGTCCCTTCCAACCCAACCCATTCCATGGTTCCATGATTGTAACTTGACCTCTACCAGAACCCCCAGATCCCATCCCTGGAGGTGTCCAAGGCCAGGTTGGATGGGGCTTGGAGCCCCCTGACCCAGCGGGAGGTGTCCCTGCCCATGGCAGGGGGGTGGAACTGGCTGGGCTTTGATGTCCCTTCCAACCCATCCCATTCCATGGTTCCTTCCTTTCAGGTTGCGAAGGGACAGCAGTGGCGTCTTCGATTACCAGGAAAGCTGGGATCACAGTCCTGATGCCAAGAATGGTCTGGACGACTCCTTGGAGAGCAACCACCAGTTGAAAAGGATGCTCAACCCTCCCCAACCTCCTCTTTTTTGCGACCAACCGGACCTCACGTCCCTCATCGACACCAACTTCTCGGAGCAGGCCAAGGCGCTCCGATCGGAGCCGCGGCTCCGCGCCGTCGCCAGCCGCCAGAAGGAGACCGGCTACGACTTCACCAGCTTGGTTGGCAAAGCCTACGAAGAACACGGCACCACCACGGGCTCCGTGAACTTCCCGGGGGGCTCCTCTCCGCGTGGACACTCTGGCTTTTCCGTAGGGAGCAGCAGCCCCCGCACCCGGCGCGGCGGGACTGAAAACGGTGGCCACCGAAGGAGAAGCTTGGGAGATGAGTCCTTCACGGGGTTTGAGAAGTCCTCGGCTCTTCCTTCTTGGGGAGGAGACTTGGAGAGCTCTGTGTGGAGTCTGGAACTCCAAGGGAACCTGATCGTGGCCGGCAGGAGTAACGGGAAGCTGGAGGTGAGGAGCAAGGCTCTGCCTGAGCTCAGACTCAACAAGCTTAACGATTGCCATATCGTTAATTAACGATGTGGGGCACTCATGGACAGGAATCCCATGGGAACAACAGATGTTCTCCACCAGATCTTCATCAGGAACTTAAATCCCCAAGAAACTTTCAGGATCGGCTTCGTTTTAGTTTCATACTGGATCAGGGGCCTCAAAACTCCATCCAACCTGGCTTTGAACACCTGCAGCTATGGGGCAGCCACCACTGCCCTGGGCAACCTGGGCCAGGGCCTCCCCACCCTCATCCTGAAGAACTTCATTCTGATGTCCAACCTCAAACTTCTCCCCTTCCAATTTAAAGCCGTTAATTGAGTGTTTGAGCTTGGACACTTCCTTTTGAGCTTCTGCCTTGAGACACAGCTTGAGTTTTGCTGCTGAATCTTGTTTCCAGTCCACATAGAATCATAGAATGGTTTGGGTTGGAAGGGACCTTCAAGCCCATCCAGTTCCACCCTGTGGTTCCACGATTCTAACTTGGTGTGAACCAGAACCCCCAGATCCCATCCCTGGAGGTGTCCAAGGCCAGGTTGGATGGGGCTTTGAGCTCCCTGATCCAGTGGGAGGTGTCCCTGCCCATGGCAGGGGGTTTGGGACGGGATGGGTTTTGAGGTCCCTTCCAACCCAACCCATTCCATGGTTCCACATTGATGGTTGCAACCACCAGGGTCGAGTGGGAGATGCCTCCAGGCTCCGTGGTGAAGACCAGACAGCTGAGGGCTGGGGGGATGTGTGTGGAACAGTTTGGTGGAGTTCAGCAGCTCCTGAAGGAACAGTGGACTTCTGATCAGGATCATGGCCTGAACCCCTTCTCCTTCTAGGTTTGGGACGCTATCGAGGGGACCCTGCGCAGCAGCAACGATGAAGGTCAATCCGGCATCACGGCGCTCGTCTTCCTGAACAACAGGTAATGGTGTCCATGCTTGGTCATCTCCAGTGAGGAGAACCCATGGGGTAAGCCAGGACCCCAACCCTGACCCTCCTGACATGGAGATGGAACAGCTCCAGGTGGCAGAGGTTCTGCTGGGAAGTCTCTTCCTTCCCACGTGTCCTCCTCTCCAGCTGGGCATGGTGGAGGGAGCTTTTCTTGGTCCAAACGTGCTCCAGTAGCCACTTCCAAAGATGGGCTCAGAGAGTTGGAGTTGTCCAGCCTGGAGAAGAGGAGGCTCTGGGGAGACCTTAGAGCAGCTTCCACTGCTGAAAGGGGCTCCAGGAAAGCTGGGGGGGGGGGCTCTGGATCAGGGATTGGATGATGGGGAAGGGTTTGAAGCTGAAAGAGGGGAGATTGAGATGAGATCTTGGGAAGAAATGTTCTCCTGTGAGGGTGGGGAGGCCCCGGCCCAGGTTGGCCAGAGAAGTCGTGACTGATCAAACCAACCCAGTCCATGGTTCCATGATTCTAATTTGTTATCAACCAGAACCCCCAGATCCCATCCCTGGAGGTGTTGAAGGCCAGGTTGGATGGGGCTTTGAGCCCCCTGATCCAGTGGGAGGTGTCCCTGCCCATGGCAGGGGATTGAAACTGGATGGGCTTTGAGGTCCATCCCAACCCAACCCATTCCATGGTTTCACGACACTGTTTGGTTTCTGGGCCCTGACCTGGTTCCTCCCTCAGGATCGTCGCTGCCCGCTTGAATGGCTCCTTGGACTTCTTCTCGCTGGAGACACACACGTCCTTGAACCACCTCCAGTTCCGAGGTAACCGAGCGTCCCACCACACCCTGCTCTGCTCCAACCACCACTGAGCCTTCTCCTCACCACTTGCTACTGAGTCTTCCTCATCCCCGCTTCATATCCCACCCTGGCTGTCCACACCGACCAGGGAGCAAGTGCTGGAGAGCAGCAGAAAGGATCCTGGGGGTGCTGGCTGATGTCAAGTGGACCATGAGCCAACAGGGTGGTGGCCAAGAGGGTCAACAGTGTCCTGGGGGCGTCAAACCCAGCATCACCAGCCAAGAGAGGGAGAGGATTGTCCTGCTCTGCTCTGGGGAGGCCCCACCTCGAGGATTGGGGGCAGTTCGGGCACCACAGGATAAAAAGGACATCAAAGCACTGGAGAGTGTCCAGAGGAGGCCACAAAGCTGGGGAAGGGTCTGGAGGAGGAATCATCTGAGGAGAGGCTGAAGGCACTGGGTCATTGTTCTCCAGCCCCTCCTCAGCCTCCTCTTCTCCAGCCCAAACCCCCCCAGGGCCCTCAGCCGCTCCCACAACCCCTCTTCTCCAGACCCTTCCCCAGCTCCGCTCCCTTCTCCGCACGCGCTCCAGCCCCTCCAGGGCCTTCTTGGAGTGAGGGGACCAACCCTGAGCCCAAGCTTGGAGATGTGGCCTCACCAAGTCCATGGGGACCATCCCTTCCCTGCTCCTGCTGCCACCCCAGGGCTGAGCCAAGCCAGGGTGCTGGGGGCCTTCTTGCCCACCTGGGCCACTGCTGCCTCCTCTTCAGCCGCTGGCGACCAACACCCCCAGGGCCTTCTCCTCCAGGGACCTTTCCAGCCCCTCTTCCCCCAGCCTGGAGCTGCGTGGCCTTGGTGTGGCCCAAGGGCAGGACCTGGCCCTCAGCCTGGTTGAACCCCATCCCTCGTGTCTCACGTCAGGAGCCCCCAGCAGGAGCAGTGTCCCATCCTCACCCGTGTTCAGCAGCAGCGATGCCATCGTGTGCCAGCTCACCCACACCGTGTCCTGTGCCCACCAGAAGCCCATCACGGCACTCAAGGCCGCAGCCGGGCGGTTGGTGACCGGGAGCCAGGACCACACTCTGAGAGTAAGGGTTCACTGGGGGGTTGGGTGGTCGTGGGTGGACGCTCTGGGACATGGGTTTGTCTCATCCAGGGTTGGGGAGCAGAGCTGGGGGGTGTAGTCACACAAAGGTGGGCCTACGAGAATCTGGGGAGGGGCTTTCTCCAAGGGCTTGGAGTGACAGGATGAGGGGGAACGGCTTTAAATTGGAAGGGGGAGATTGAGGTTCGACATTGGGAAGGAATTCTTGAGGATGAGGGTGGGGAGGCCTTGGGCCAGGTTGCCCAGAGCAGTGGTGGCTGCCCCATCCCTGGAGGTGTTGAAGGCCAGGTTGGATGGGGCTTGGAGCCCCCTGATCCAGTGGGAGGTGTCCCTGCCCATTGCAGGGGGTTGGAACTGGATGGGCTTTGAGGAACCTTCCAACCCTTTCTGTGCCAGATGGGCAGGGGGTGGGGTAGGGTGGGGTGGTTGGAGTCCAATCCAGTGCATTCCCGAAGTTCCTGGTGTTGTGTTGGTCTCCCTGGATGGGCTCCTTGGTGTAGTCAAAAGGTTGGAGCTCTGCAGGTCATCTCTTACTGAAGCCAGTGAGAACCTCCTGGCTTAGATCTGGGTTCCCCTTTCACAGAGAACTGTTGAGGTTGGAGCTCTCTGCAGCTCCTGGAGAGGAGGTTGTGGGGAGGTGGGTGCTGGGCTCTGCTCCCAAGGGACAGGAGATGGGACGAGAGGGAATGGCCTCAAGGTGCCCCAGAGCAGGGTCAGATTGGACATCAGGAATCATTTCTTTATGGGAAGAGTGGGGAAGCCCTGGCAGAGGTTGGAATCTCCATCCCTGGAGGGGTTCAAGCAACGTGGAGATGTGACACCTGGGGACGGGGTTTAGCAGGGATGGTGGGGTTGGGCTGATGGTGGGACTGGATGAGCTGAGAGGTCTTTTCCAGCCCCAGTGGTTCTGTGATTCTGATGCCAAGGCTGAGGTGGTTTCCTGCCCTGAGGCCACTCACCTGGGCCTCCTCTGCCCTCCAGGTATTCCGGCTGGAGGACTCGTGCTGTTTGTTCACCCTGCAGGGTCACTCGGGAGCCATCACGGCCGTGTACATCGACCAGGTGAGTCCAGCACGGGGTCATCCCGGGAAGAACGACCTTTGGATGTGGCTCCTGAGCTGCTGCTTCGGCCACTGCCGGGTCCGGGTTTGGATTTACATGGAATGGTTTGGGTTGGAAGGGATCTCAAAGCCCATTCAGTTCCAACCCCTGCCATGGGCAGGGACACCTCCCACTGGATCAGGGGGCTCAAAGCCCCATCCAACCTGGCCTTCAACACCTCCAGGGATGGGGCAGCCACCAGTGCTCTGGGCAACCTGGGCCAGGGCCTCCCCACCCTCACCCTGAAGAATTCCTTCCTAAGATCTCATCTCAGTCTCCCTTCTTCCAACTCCAAACTGGTCCCCATTCTCCCATCACTCCAGGCCGTTGGAAAAAGCCCCTCCTCAGCTTCTTGCAGACCTTCTACAGGTACTGGGAGGTCAATATGAGGTCTCCTTGGAGCGTTCTCCAGGCTGAACAACCCCAACTCTCCCAGCCTGGCCTCACACCAGAGGTTCTCCAGCCCTCCCATCATCTCCGTGGTCTCCTCTGGCCCCGCTCCAACAGCTCCATCTCCTTCTGCTGTTGGGGATTCCAGCCCTGGACACAGGACTCCAGGTGGGGTCTCCCCAGAGCGGAGCAGAGGGGCAGAATCCCCTCCCTGGACCTGTCGGTCACCATTTATGTGTAGAGGAGTTGGGTTGGTGTCTCTGAGGGTTCTCCACCTCCTGTAGCTCCTCTCACCATGTGCCTTGGAAACCAACCCCGTGTTTCCCCTCCCGCTTGGTGCCAGCGATCCCGTTCCCTGGAGGTGGAGCAGGAAAGCCCCATTCCTGGAGGGTGGTGGCTCAGTTATTCTGAAAGTGGTTTTGGAGTCAGAGCTGGGAGCACGAGGCCAAAACCAGCCCAGATCCCTGCTCTGTGAGCACAGGTTGGTCCTCCAGGGCTGGAGAAGTGAAGTGAAAGGGCCTGATCAAGAGGCCTCAAAAAGGATGATCCATGGAAGATCCTGGAGAAGAGAAGGCTCTGGGGAGACCTCAGAGCAGCTTCCAGTGCTGAAAGGGGCTCCAGGAAAGCTGGGGAGGGGCTTTTTCCAAGGGCATGGAGTGACAGGATGAAGGGGAGTGGTTGGAGGCCACAAAGCTGGGGAAGGGTCTCAAGGTGCACCAGAGCAGGGTCAGGGTGGACATCAGGAGAAATTTCTTCATGGAAAGGGTTCTCAGGCCCTGGCAGAGGCTCCCAGGGAGGTGGTGGAGTCCCCATACCTGGAGGGGATTTTCCTGCCCTGGGGAGGCCCCATCTCGAGGATTGGGTTCAGTTTGGGCACCACGGCATCAAAAGGACATCAAAGCACTGGAGAGTGTCCAGAGGAGGCCACAAAGCTGGGGAAGGGTCTGGAGGAGGAATCATCTGAGGAGAGGCTGAAGGCACTGGGTCTGTTCAGCTGGAGAAGAGGAGACTGAGGGGGGACCTCCTGGTGGTCTCCAGGTTCCTGAGCAGGGGAGGAGGAGGAGCAGGGGCTGAGCTCTTCTCTCTGGTGACCAAGGCCAGGAGCCCAGGGAATGGCAGGAAGATGGGCCAGGGGAGGGTTGGGTTGGACACCAGGAGAAGGTTCTTCCCCCAGAGCAGAGCAGAGGGTGGTGGAGCCCTGGAACAGCTCCCCAGGGAAGCAGTCCCAGCCTGAGAGTATTCCAGAAGCCTTTGGCCAAGGCCCTCAGCCCCGTGGGGTGAATGTTGGGGTTGTCCTGTGCAGGAACAGGAGTTGGACTGGATGGGCCTTATGGGGCCTTTCCAACTCAGGGCATTCCATGATTCCATGAAATGAATGGAGGTTCCTCTGTGCTTGGGAGTCCTGGTGGGGGCTGTGGTACCTCCAGGGAGCTCCAACCTGTCTAGAAAATTAGAGGAGCCACCAAGGTGGTGGTTGTTCCCATCCCACCTTCCTGTGACCTCCAACAGCCTGGAAGCCCATCTGGAAGGGTCTCCCGTGCGGGTTTGGTTTCGCGTTCAGCATCTTGACACGGGGGATGTTGTTGATGTTCCTGACTTGGACCTCCTGGTGTCCTCCCCCAGACCATGGTCCTGGCGAGCGGAGGCCAGGACGGTGCCATCTGCCTTTGGGACGTGCTGACGGGGAGCAGGGTGAGCCACAGGTACGCCCACCGCGGGGACGTCACCTCCCTCACCTGCACCACCTCCTGCGTCATCAGCAGCGGCTTGGACGATGTCATCAGCATCTGGGACCGCAGCGCGGGCATCCAGCTCTACTCCATCCAGCAGGTCGGTCCCTGCATCGGGCTTCTGGGTCCCACCAATGCCCAAGGACAACATCTGCTGGGCTTGGAGTGCAATGGGATCTGTATTAAACACCCACACGGTTTGGAGAATGTCCCTGGTTGGAGATGTGGAGCCATGGGATGGGTTGGGTTGGAGGGGATCTCAAAGCCCATCCAGTTCCAACCCCATGGGCAGGGACACCTCCCACTGGATCAGGGGGCTCAAACCCCATCCAACCTGGCCTTCAACACCTCCAGGGATGGGTTCTGGTGGACCTGAAGTTATAACCATGGAATGGGTTGGGTTGGAAGGGTCCTCAAAGCCCATCCAGTTCCAACCCAGGGACACCTCCCACTGGATCAGGCGGCTCAAAGCCACATCCAACCTGGCCTTGAACACCTCCAGGGATGGGATCTGGGGGTTCTGGTTGACAACAGGTTGGAATGATGGAACCATGGAATGGGTTGGGTTAGAAGGGACCTCAAAGCCCATCGAGATCCAACTCCCCTGCCGTGGACCCTCACTGGTGGAGCAGTTCCTGCTCTGGTCTTGGCTCTCTCTGCCACCTTCTCGTTCCTCACAGGAGATGGGTTGCGGCGCCAGCCTGGGCGTCATCTCCGACAACCTCCTGGTGACGGGCGGCCAGGGTTGCGTCTCCTTCTGGGACATCGGCTACGGGGACCTCCTCCAGACCGTCTACCTTGGGAAGAGCAACGAGGCGCAGCCGGCGCGGCAGATCCTGGTGCTGGACAACGCCGCCATCGTCTGCAACTTCGGCAGCGAGCTCAGCCTGGTCTACGTCCCCTCCGTGCTGGAGAAGTTGGACTGAGGTGGAGGAAGGGGCAGGAGATGGAGCCGATGGGGCACCTGGACCTCCTCCGGGGGCGTTGGTGGATGAGGGGTGGGCTCTGAGCTCCAGTCCTGTGTCCGTCGGCTCCTGGTGGGTCCACAGCGCCCGAGGTCTCCTCTTCAGCCCCGGTTCCTGCAGCTCCAGGGGGGGCTCTGGACACGTGGGACCTGCAGGGTCCACTCAGGAGCCTGCGTGGGGTGGGGCAGGAGATGGGAACGGTGGGAAGTGCCCGGTGGCCTTGCAGGAGCAGAGCTGGGTCCAGCTCCATCTCAGAAGGTTCTGGAGTTGGGAATGTTTGTCCTGGCGGCCTTGCAGGAGCAGAGCTGGGTCCGGCTCTGTCCCAGCTTGTTCCCAGCCACCAGCATTGTCCATCCCGGCTCAGCGCCCACTCCCAGGACACAGAGGACAACCCAGAGCGGCCACGAGTGCAGAACCTTGGGCTGGAGAGGAGCAACCAGGGGGTGCTGCCAGCCCTTGGGGACCTCCTGGCACCGAGCAGAGCTGTCACGAACCAGGGAGACCCCAAGGCTGGTCCCACCACCCAGGGAGACCCCAGGGCACTTGGTTGGCCTCCACGTGCCTTAGGGTGCGACCCAGCCCCACCCAGCTCGGCCTGGGGTGGCCCCACCCTATTTATTTATGTCCTGTATATATTTATTTATTATGGCAGGAAAGCCTCGAGCTCCACCAAGTTGTCCATCCTGGCCTTCTCCTCCTCCTCCTCCTCCTCCCCCTGTGGGGCTGGAGGAGACCATTCTCAGGTCAGAAGAGGGGAGGAAGCTTCTTTTTCCACCCCCCACCCCCCCAGTTCTCCCTGCAGGAATGGGGGACAAAGCTCCTTCTGCAAGAGTTGGGTCAACTGAGGGTGAGGAGCAGGGATGGAGCAGTGGGACCAGGGAGATGGCAGCACGTCCAGGCATGGAGCTTGGTTCCTCCCTCCTGTTGTGGGGCTGGGGGAGCTCAGCACCCCCTCCGATGGCTCTGCAGGGTCCCAGATCCTGCGGTTCCATCGCTGCTGGTGAAGGAGAGCAGGAACCCAATCCTTCTCCAATGTTCTCATCCCTGGAGAAGGCCATCAGTGCCCTGGGCTGGATCCAAAGAGTGGGAGCAGCAGGGCCAGGGAGGGGATTCTGCCCCTCTGCTCTGCTCTGGGGAGACCCCACCTGGAGTCCTGTGTCCAGGGCTGGAATCCCCACCAGCAGAAGGAGATGGAGCTGTTGGAGCGGGGCCAGAGGAGGCCCCAGAGATGATGGGAGGGCTGGAGAACCTCTGGTGTGAGGCCAGGCTGGGAGAGTTGGGGTTGTTCAGCCTGGAGAGGAGAAGGCTGTGGGGAGACCTTAGAGCAGCTTCCAGTGCTGAAAGGGGCTCCAGGAAAGCTGGGGAGGGGCTTTTTCCAAGGGCCTGGAATGACAGGACGAGGGGGAACGGCTTTAAATTGGAAGGGGAGAAGTTTGAGTTTGGACATCAGGATGAAGTTCTTCAGGATGAGGGTGGGGAGGCCCTGGCCCAGGTTGCCCAGAGCAGTGGTGGCTGCCCCATCCCTGGAGGTGCTGAAGGCCAGGTTGGATGTGGCTTGGAGCCCCCTGATCCAGTGGGAGGTGTCCCTGCCCATGGCAGGGGTTTGGAACTGGCTGGGCTTTGAGGTCCCTTCCAAGATCTTTGAGGTTCTTCCCACCCAACCCAATCCACAATTCCAACCCAACGCCGATGCCCCATTCCTTGAACCTTGGTGATTGTAGCCGCAGGTGGGGAGGGTGTGAAGACCTGGGGACTCCTCTCCGGTCCGTAGGGAAGACCTGGACCATCCTCTCCAACCTCTGCCTGGTGGCCTTGGCCCAGCTGTACTCTTTCTTCTGTACAGGGGACGCTTTTTGTACCGTCTTTTCTAACCTGTACGAGGACTCCCGCGATTAAATGGAATTAACCCGAGCGGCGGCCGCGGCGCCGCTTCCCTCCCGGAATCCTCGAGGGTGGGGGGGTGACTGTGGAGTTGGGACCTTCTCAAGTGTCACCGGGGGTGGAACTGCAGATCAAACTCGCTTTATTTTAGTAGCAAAGAGCTGAAAAAGTCAACTTCGGGAGCGGAAGGACCGCGGAGAGCGCCCGCCTTGAGCCTCCGCAACGTCCCGAGGGGCTTCGGAAGGGACCCTCCCAAGAGGCGTCCGGAGCTCCTCCAGGTTGGTCCCATCCCAAAGAGGGTGGTGGGAGGACCCAGCCCGCCCAGCCCTCACGTCTTGTTGAGCGTCCAGAGGGGGTCGAGCATGCTGAGGGGGTCGTCGCTGGGCCGGGGGCCGCGCAGCCCCTCGCCCGCTTGGGCCTGCAGGAAGTTCTGCTTGTTCATGCGTTGCTTGCCCTTGAGGGACGCGTCCAGGGTGAAGGCCTCGGGCGTCAAGGAAGCCAGGAGCTCCAAGGAGGAGGAGGAAGGAGCGGCCGGGGGCGCCGCTGGGGGCACCTCGGGGCTCTCCCCAACGTGGTTGCTGCTCTCGGGGTCGCCCGGGGACTCCGGGGGCGGTGGGGAGGGCTCGGGGGCGGCGACGCCATCCACGGGGTCATCGGGAAGGGGTGGTGGAGCCTCCTCCGCGTCCACGGAATGCGGGGGGGACACGGGATGCGGCAGCGGGGCTTCCCCGCCGCTCGCTGAGGGCTTGATGCTCAGCTTGGCGATGGTGGCCTGGATGGAGCTGATGGGCACGTCCCCTCCCAGCACCAGGTCCTGGGGGTCCTGCGGGAAGTAGAGCTGAGGAGAGAGGGGCCGTGAGCTCCACCAGGCGGCTCCTCCAGCTCCCAGCCCTCTCCAGAAGGGTTCACCTACCTTGGGGGAGGTGCCGGTGGGGGCCTTCGGGACGGCCGGGACGCCCACCCCGTGGCGGTGCAGGACCTGCTCGGCGTGCAGGAGCAAGGCCTCATAGCAGAACTTGAGGTGGAGCTGCAGGAGATGGGGAGGAGGAGGTGGAGATGGGGATGGGGAGGAGGAGGTGGAGGTGGTGGAGATGGAGATGGGGAGGTGGAGATGGGGAGGAGGTGGAGGTGGTGGAGATGGAGATGGGGAGGTGGAGATGGGGAGGAGGAGGTGGAGGTGGAGATGGAGATGGGGAGGTGGAGATGGGGAGGAGGAGGTGGAGATTGAGATGGAGATTGAGATGGGGAGGTGGAGATGAGGAGGTAGAGATGCGGAGGAGGTGGAGATGAGGAGGAGGTGGAGATGGAGATGGAGATGAGGAGGAGGTGGGGAGGGGAAGGAGGAGGTGGAGGAGATGAGGAAGGGAGAGAGGGTGGAGGAGGAGGAGAAGTTCAGGGAGAAGGTTCAGGGGGAGGAGGAAGGCAGGCACAGAGAACCCTCCTGCACCCAGCAGCCTCCTCACCCAGGACCATGACCTTCTCATGCAGGACCATGGTCCCCTCGTCCAGGAGCAGACCGTGACCCCCTTGTCCAAGACCATGACCCCCAAGATCATGGCCCTCTCGCCCAAGACCACGATCCCCTTGGCCAACAGCATGATTCACCATCCAAGACCACGGTCCCCGTCACCCAAGACCATGGTCCCTTGGCCAAGACCATGACCCCCTTACCCAAGACAGTGATCCACCATTCAAGATCATGGTCCCCTCACCCAAGACCATGGTCCCCTTCACCCAAGACCACAATCCACCATCCAAGACCATGGTCCCCTCACCCAAGACCATGGTCCCCTTGGCCAAGACCGTGGCCTCCTCACCCAATACCGTGTCCCACTTGGCCAAGACCACAGCCCCTTCACCCAGAACCACGGTCGCCTTGGCCAAGGTCACGTTCCCCTGAGGAGGTCCAGCTCCTCCTGGCCTACCTTCTCCTGCAGCATGTGCTTGCGCTGCCGCCGCAGCCTCCTCACCAGCTCAGGGAGCTCAGGGAGCCCGTTCCCGGCCTCCACCTCCTGCACGGCCGCGTAGAGGAGGCAGAAGGCCCCGGTGCGACCCACGCCGGAACTGCCAAGAGATCCCACCAGGGCTGAGAAGGAGAGGACCAGGGTGGTGGGGACCACCCGGCGGCCAACAGAGTCCCACCAGCCCCGCTCACCTGCAGTGCACGACGATGGGCGTGTGGAGAGGGCGCTGGTGCAGGTAGTGGCCATGGACCTCCTGGATGAAGCGGAGGAGGCTGCCCTTGCTGTCGGGAAGGCCCCTGGAGGGAGGAATTGTGGAAGCATGGAATGGGGTGGGGTGGAAGGACCTCAAAACCCAGCCGGTTCCAACCCAGGGACACCTCCCACTGGATCAGGGGGCTCCAAGCCCCATCCAACCTGGCCTTCAACCCCTCCAGGGATGGGGCAGCCACCACTGCTCTGGGCAACTTGGGCCAGGGCCTCCCCACCCTCACCCTGAAGAATTCCTTCCCAATGTCCAATCTCAATCTCCCTCTTCCAATTTAAAGCCATTCCCCCTCGTCCTGTCACTCCAGGCCCTTGGCAAAAGCCCCTCCCCAGCTTTCCTGGAGCCCCTTTCAGCACTGGAAGCTGCTCTAAGGTCTCCCCAGAGCCTTCTCCTCTCCAGGCTGAACAACCCCAACTCTCCCAGCCTGGCCTCACACCAGAGGTTCTCCAGCCCTCCCATCATCTCTGGGGCCTCCTCTGGCCCCGCTCCAACAGCTCCATCTCCTTCTGCTGGTGGGGATTCCACATTAGGTCAGGAATGGGGTGGGAGGGCCCCAATTTCACCCCCTGGAAGGGGTCAGTGCTGCCCCAAACTCCCATCCCCACACCAAGTCTGGAGCCCCTGATGGTCAGAGGTCCCATGACGGGGCTCCAGTTGGATCCACCCCTCTCCAAACCATTCCCCACTCCGTACAGCTCCGGCCAGGAGGTGAACTGGAGGTGGACAACAGTGCGCTTGAGGCTCTGGTCACGGAACTGCAGGGTGATCATCCTCTCCACGTGGGTGGGAGCCACCTTCAGGCTGGTGAGGATGAGGGTGATGGGTCCTTGCACCACGGGCTGGCCCCGCTCCGACGGGAAGTATCTCAGCACCTTCTGCTGCCACGAGGGAATGGAGCACACCATGAGGAGCAGGCACGGGCAGACCCACCGTGTCCCACCCATGGCGACCACCTCCACGTGGGACCCTCCTGTCCTCTCTCAGGGCCTGGAGGTGCTGCTCATGGAAAACCATTGCGTAAGGAGATCATGGAATCACTGAGGTTGGAAGAGTTCTCTAAGATCACCCACTCCAACCATCGGCCCAACCCAACCCCACCATGCCACGGTCACGTGGGTTTAGAACCTCACCAGGGATGGGGACTCCACCCCCTCCCTGGGCAGCCTCTGCCAGGGCCTCACAACCCTTTCCATGAGGAAACTTCTCCTGATGTCCAATCTGACCCTGCCCTGGGGCACCTTGAGGCCATTCCCTCTCGTCCCATCTCCTGTCCCTTGGGAGCAGAGCCCAGCACCCACCTCCCCACAACCTCCTCTCCAGGAGCTGCAGAGAGCCAGGAGGTCTCCCCTCAGCCTCCTCTTCTCCAGCCTAAACAGCCCCAGGGCCCTCAGCCGCTCCCACAACCCCTCTTCTCCAGACCCTTCCCCAGCTCCATTCCCCCTCTCCAACCCCTCGAAGTCCTTCTCGGAGCGAGGAACCCAAAGCCAGGATTCGAGATGCTGCCTCCACGACTCCGAATCCAGGAGGAGCTCCTCCAACCCCAGCCACCACGAGAAGGTTCTACCTTGTCCAGCTCCTGCTCCGACACCAGCATGACGACGACGGAGACCTTCTGCTCGTAGATCATCAGCCAGAAGTCAGCCGCGGTGCCCAGCAGCGGCGCTTGGGTGGCGATGATGGTGGGACAGTATGGCGAGAGGTCCTCCACCCTACTGGCGTTGATGTAGTCATCCTTGCCCGAGCAGAGGACCACGCGGTTCCTGTCGTAGGGCATGATGTCCTGGTGCCGGTTCTTCATGGAGTAGCAGCGGGCGATGGCAATGGAGAGCTGCCTCGCGTCCCGTTCCTGAGCATCCTGAAGCTCCTTCCAGACCACGTCCAGCTCGGTGGTGCCATGAGGTCCTCCTGGACTCTCCAACCGTTCCACCAAGGCCCTGAAGAGGTCGAGGTCCTCCAGCAAGCGGAGGACGCGTTCCGGCTTCTCGTAGGGGTCGTTCTCGATCAGCTGCACCGCTTTGGGTTTCTGCCCCTCCTTGGTGTCCACCTTGGTGGGCTGAAGGAGGGGCTGTCCCACGGCGGCCTTGGAGCCACCGTGCTGGCTCTCGGGGCTGGAGGACAGGAGGTCATCGGTGGAGGAGCTCTGACGTTGGAAGGAGGTCTCGTTGGGCGTCAACGTGGGTGGAGGGCGTTGCATGGGCAACGGCGGCTGCGGGGACGGCGCCGGCGAGGGGACCAGGGGACCTTGGACCACCACGGCGCCCGACAGCTGGGTCAAAGCAGGGTTGGGAGAAGGTGGGACGCAAGGAGGGGTGGCTTGGGTGGTGGCAACGGGGCAGAAGGGCAGAGCTGGGGAGCTGGAGGGCACCGGTTGAAGCCCCCCGAGAGCTTGAGGAGAGCTCTGAGCCGGGAGCCTGGAGAAGGAGAGGGTCCCGGGGTGGGGAGCGATGACCTGGGGGGCCACCACCTTCTCCTGCCCTGGGAGCTGGTAGAGTTGGGGACCAAAGGGCTGCTGGGGGAACGGGGCTGGGAACGGAAGAGGGACCTGGGCCCTCGTGGGGGGCACGAACGGGGCTGGGGGGAACGGTTGGGCGCCAGAGGACATATCCAAGGTGGGTTGGAGCTGAGTCGTGGCGGGGAAGGAGGGTGGGAAGGGACGTTGGGCCCCAAAGGGTTGAAGACCCCCCTGGGCGAAGGGGAAAGGGCCGGGTGGGGGCAAGAAGGGCCGTGGTGGAGCAGAGCAGCTGGAGATGGGAGCTTGGACAGTGTCCACCGTGGTGGTGGCCGGCCTGGTGGCCACCTCGGGGCCAGCAGCCGGTAGTTGGGCACCCATGGGTGATGGTCCTAGAGCGGGAGGTCTTAGCGGGGTGGCCGTGGCACCTCCAGGTTGGCCCAAAGAGGGGAGGGGACCGTGTTGTGGAGATGAGCGTGGTGGTGCCACCAAGGGTCCCACGTAGCCTGGTGGCCCGGTGGCCGTGCCTGGTGGCCCCGGGGCTCGCAGGAGCGAGGTGGTCGGGAAGAGTTGGGGCGCAGCGGGCGCGGCCGAGCCCGGAGGAGCTGAAGGTTGAAGAAGCTGTCCCGGTGTCGGGGCCACCGGCACCTGGTAGGGCCTGGGGACACCTGGTGGCACCGGGAAGCGGGCGAAGGGTGGCACCGGGGCCGGCGGTTGCCGTAGCCCCGTGGTCAACGCGGCCAGGGATGGGGGTGGCAAACGAGCCAGGTGGCCAGCGAGAACGTCGGGTGGCAAACTCCGGAGCTCCTCTGGCAGCTCTGGTAGCACCAAGGAACCCAGTGGTGGCACCTCAATGGTGTCCAGGCCACCAGGGTCCAGCTCTGGAGGCTTCGGCTGCAGCGCGGGTTTGGGGGCCGTGGGGCGAGGAGGTGGCTGCTTCTTCATCTCCCTGCCAGGAGGAACCAGGGGGTCACCACGGGGCTGCCCATCACCCCCTGGGACACCAAAGGGTCACACGGGGTTTGCCCACCATCGCCTGGGACACCAAGAGGCACCAGGAATATGGAATGATGGAATGGGTTGGGTTGGAAGGGACCTCAAAGCCCATCCAGTTCCATCCCCCTGCCATGGGCAGGGACACCTCCCACTGGATCAGGGGGCTCCAAGCCCCATCCAACCTGGCCTTGGACACCTCCAGGGATGGGGCAGCCACCACTGCTCTGGGCAACCTGGCCCAGGGCTGCCTACCACCCCTTCACAGAACCATGGAATGGTTTGGTTGGAGAAGACCTTGGAGACCATCAAGTCCAACGATCCCTGTCCACTCCTGACCCACATCCCTGAGCACCTCATCTGCCCAGCTTTGAAACCCCTCCAGGGATGGGGACTCCACTCCCTCCCTGGGAGCCTCTGCCAGGGCCTCACAACCCTTTCCATGAGGAAACTTCTCCTGATGTCCAACCTGACCCTGCCCTGGGGCACCTTGAGGCCATTCCCTCTCGTCCCATCTCCTGTCCCTTGGGAGCAGAGCCCAGCACCCACCTCCCCACAACCTCCTCTCCAGGAGCTGCAGAGAGCCAGGAGGTCTCCCCTCAGCCTCCTCCAGCCTAAACAGCCCCAGGGCCCTCAGCCGCTCCCACAACCCCTCTTCTCCAGACCCTTCCCCAGCTCCGCTCCCTTCTCCGCACGCGCTCCAGCCCCTCCAGGGCCTTCTTGGAGTCAGGGGACCAACCCTGAGCCCAGCATTCAATACCCAGTCCAGGAGGACAACCCCTTCCCTGCTCCTGCTGCCCACGCTCTTCCTGACCCTGGCCAAGATGGACCTCAGAGACACCAGGAGGTCCCTCACGCCACAGCCCCCCTTTCCCCAGCAGCACCCAAAGGTGCTCTCCACCTCCTCAGGGTGCAGCGAGCAGGGCTTTGGACCCCAACCCTCCTTTCCACCCCACATCCAGCCTCTCCATGGTGGACACGGCACCACCTACTTCTCCAAGATCTGCTGCCTGGTGGCTTCGGCAGCCTGGCGGGCGGCCCGGGCCTTCTCCAGCAGCTTGGTCGCTTTGCCCTCCAGGTCGGTGTAGAAGTCCTTCCCCTCCTGGGATTTCTTCATCAGGTCCTCGTAGGCTTCGTAGGAGGCCACCAAGGTCTGGACAGTGGTGTTCCATCTGGGAAGATGATGGAAACATGGAATGGTTTGGGCTGGAAAGGACCTCAAAGCCCATCCGTTTCCAACCCCGTGCAGCAGGGACACCTTCAACCACGTCAAGAGTCCCACCCAACTTGACCTTGAATGTCTCCAGGGATAGAGGGGATCAGCAGGGACACAACACCAGGCCCAAACTGGGTGTCCCCGACTCCTGGGACCTCAAGAAGCCACCAGCAGCCACCTTGGATGGGCACCAGGCACAAGACAAAGCCACCAGCGGCTCCCCAGCGGTTGGATGTGACAATGGATGGGCTGGAGAAGGTGGCAGTGACCCCAGGACTCTCCTTGGGGTGGGAGAGGGTTGTTCCTGGGCACCCACCTCCAGGAGATCCTCCCCACCTTGTCCAACCTCACACACCACTCACTTGTGCTCCACCTCGGCCAGGACCTTGCGCACGGCCGCGTATTTGACGTTGGCGTCGGTCAAGGCCTTCAGGACGTTCTCCTGGGCAGCCAAGTTCTGCTCCAGGTAGACCTTGATCTGGTCGTACTTCTTCAGCTGCTCCTCAAAGAGTTTCTGCCGAGAGAGGGGAGGAATCATGGAGGGTGGGAAAGGGCTCCCAGCTCATCCACTCCCACCACCAGCCCAACCCCACTATGTCTACTAAACCATGGCCCCAGGTGCCACATCTGAACCCTTCCAGGGATGGAGACTCCACCACTGCCCTGGGCAACTTCATCCAATGCTTCACCGCTCCTTCCATGAAGAAATGTCTCCTGATGTCCAATCTGAACCTACCCTGGTGCAACCTGAGGTCAGTTCCTCTTGTCCCATCTCTTGTTCCTTGGGAGAAGAGCCCAAGACCCACCTCACCACAACCTCCTTTCTCCTCATAGATAGCACTGAGGTCTCCCCTCAGCCTCCTCTTCTCCAGACCAAACAACCCCAGGTCCCTCAGCTGCTCCCAGAACCCCTGTAGCTCCACAACCTTCCCCAGCTCCATCCCTCTTCTCTGGACACACCAAGATCCAAGGGGTGGTGGGATCTGAGGAGGCTCAAGGATGGGTTGGGATGAGGGAAGAGCTCTTCCTGCAGCCCAAAGCGGGACGTGTGGCACCCAAACACGGGGCCTGGCACCCACCTTCATCTCGGAGCGGTCGGTGGTGACCAACGAGGTGGTGATATCGTCCTTCTGGATCATCTCACGCAGCTGCTGCTCCAGGGACATCCGCTGGTCCCTCATCTCCTGCACCTTGGCCAGGATTCTCTTCAGGTTCTGCAGCACCTGTTTGTCATCTGCGAGACAGGGAGGGCTGGGTGACCCTGCTGGGTCCCACCAAGCTCATGGGACCACGTGTGGCAACGAGGAACCACCCTGAGATAACGCTGAGACAGGAACTGGGTCTGGGTCCCCTCTGTCATGGAACCATGGAATGGGTTGGGTTGGAAGGGACCTCAAAGCCCTGCCAGTCCCAACCCCTGCCATGGGCAGGGACACCTCCCACTGGATCAGGGGGTCAAAGCCCCATCCAACCTGGCCTTCAACACCTCCAGGGATGGAGCAGCCACCATTGCCCTGGGCAACCTGGGCCAGGGCCTCCCCACCCTCACCCTGAAGAACTCCATCCTGATGTCCAACCTCAAACTTCTCCCCTTCCAATTTAAAGCTGTTCCCCCTCGTCCTGTCACTCCAGGCCCTTGGAAAAAGCCCCTCCTCAGCTTCTTGCAGACCTCCTACAGGTACTGGGAGGTCAATATGAAGTCTCCTTGGAGCGTTTTCCAGGCTGACCAACCCCAACTCTCCCAGCCTGGCCTCACACCAGAGGTTCTCCAGCCCTCCCATCATCTCCGGGGCCTCCTCTGGCCCCGCTCCAACAGCTCCATCTCCTTCTGCTGGTGGGGATTCCAGCCCTGGACACATCCCATGGATCATGGGTTTTAGAAGAACAAGTCCTCCCAACCACCGCTCAGCCAAGGCAGCTGAGGACGACACGAGGGGAGCACCCGAGAGGGAAGAAGACCCGGAGGGAAGCGGAGCAGCTTCCCAGGACCCACCTTCAGTCAAGGAGGGCGAGGGCAGCGCGGCCCGGACCTGCTCCAGAGGTCCACTGAGGAGACGGAGGTTGCCAATGTGGAGGTTCATGGCTTTGTGGAGCTCGGTGTTGGTGAAGCTGGCCTTCTCGTGGACCTCCATGTACTTGGAGCACTCCTTGCTGACCTCGGCCAACGCCGGGGACGGGGACGGCGGTGGTGAGGAACCCTGGGGTGGTGGGACCTTCCCAAGCAGCTCCTGAAGCTTCCGCTCCTCGGCTTCGTCCTCCTCCAGGAGGTCCCGGATCTCCTTCAGGGAAGCTTCCACGTCGGTGAAGACCCCGGAGAGCACTGGAGGGGAGAGCCACAGGTTGAGTCCACCAGATGCCATGAGGTCTCCCAGTCTGGTCCAAGCCTGAATCCAAGCATGGACACAGCAGCCTCGAGGATGGATCTTGGCTGCGGGCAACTGGAGAAGGACTCCAGAGCTCAGAAGCCTGGCTGATGGGCTCCACACAGCACCAACCCCTTGGCCATGGTCTACTGGCTGAAGGACCATCATCTCCCACCACCCTCCAACAGGAAAAACGCTGGGGGGGTCCAGGAATCCCCATCAGCGATGACCCAGCGGCCGTTCCCAATCTCCAAGGTCCACCCAGAGAGCAGCGTGGTGGCCCCCCAGGACCAGCCCCACCACGTGTCCTCACCCTGCATGGACTGGACGAGGTTCTTGACAGTGTCGGGGCGGACGCTGAGCGCGGCGCATTTCTCCATCAGGATGGGGGGGATGTGGTTGTACATCTCCAGGTTGTCCACGGTGTCCGGGTCCAGCTGCATGGAGTCCATGAACTGGCTACAAGTGAGGTGGAACAAAGTCCCTGAGTGGTGGCAGAGCCTTCTCCACCCCGAAACGGGGCCACCTTGGGGTGCAACCCCACGGCATCACCTTCCACGGCCTCAGCAAGGTCACATGGGGGGATGTGGGGACCGGAACCCAACCACAGCTGGGCCAACTGGGACCTGACCCTGCTCAGCTTGAGGGAGATGGATCAGGGATGTGGGAAGGCAGAGAGGGGACTGTCAGGACCTCCTGGTGGTGGGTCACGGAGTCATGGAATCACTCGGTTGGAAGACCTTGGAGATGGAGTCCACCTGTCCCTGTCCACTCCTAAACCAGATCCCTGAGCACCTCATCTGCCCGGCTTTGAAACCAGGGATGGGGACCCCACCACCACCCTGAGGGTTCTCCCTGAGAACCCTTTCTGTGAAGAAATCTTCCCTGATGTCCCATCTGACCCTGCCCTGGTGCAAATCAGAATCATGGAATGGTTTGGGTTGGAAGGGACCTTAAAGATCCAGTTCCAAAAGGTCTAAAAGCTTGAGGTCCAAAGGTCCAAAACTTGAGGCCATTCCCTCTCGTCCCATCTCCTGTCCCTTGGGAGCAGAGCCCAGCACCCACCTCCCCACAACCTCCTCTCCAGGAGCTGCAGAGAGCCAGGAGGTCTCCCCTCAGCCTCCTCTTCTCCAGCCTAAACAGCCCCAGGGCCCTCAGACGCTCCCCCAACCCCTCTTCTCCACTGGCGACCAACACCCCCAGGACCTTCTCCTCCAGGGACCTTTCCAGCCCCTCTTCCCCCAGCCTGGAACTGCCTGGCCTTGGTGTGGCCCAAGGGCAGGACCTGGCCCTCAGCCTGGTTGAACCCCATCCCGTTGGTCTCAGCCCATGGATCCAGGTTCTCCAGGTCCCTCTGCAGAGCCTCCCTGCCCTCCAGCAGATCCACACTCCCACCCAGCCTGGGGTCATCTCCAAACTGGCTGAGGGTGCCCTCAATCCCTTCGTCACAGGGAGCCCCAAGCACCACCTGGGTCTCCAGCACAGAGGAACTGCCCAAGGTCCCGTCCCAGGTCCAGGTCACACTTACTCCAACACCTCGTTCTTGGCTTCAATCTTGGCCATGATGTCTCTGAGCAGCTTGGCCTTCTCCTCGCTGCGACACAGGAGAAGAAAAACCCCTTCAGTGTGGGAAACTTCCACAAATCCCAACATTTCCTGGGGGACCTGGCCAGGATCTGGTCCATCCCCAAGGCCTTTGTGGAAACGAGGCCACCTCCGTCTTCCAGGTGAGACCTGGACAGGAACCAGACATGAGGAGGACTTGGGGACATTTAGGGAGGACCCTGTGGTGATGCTTCCAACCCCTCCAGCTCCTTTCAGCCTGTGGAAAAGCTGAGCTGGTGCGTGGGTTCCTCGATGAGCTCGGTGGTGATCTCCAACCAGAGCCATTCCCAGCCATGTTGCAGCAGAGGACCCACCTGTAGAGGGAGGAGGCCTCGTGAGCAGCCATGGGCACCAGCTTGGCAAATATATCGGGGCCGGTGACCGCCGGGTCCGTGGGGTTGACAGGGAGGGCCTTCACCAAGGGGGCACCTGGGGTTGGGACACACAACACATGAGGAGATCATTATTCCCAAGATGGGTCCTTCCAGTCAACACCTTCATTCCTGGGAGAGCCCAAGAGAGCAGGACATCTCCTCTCTCTCGGAAGAAGCAATGGGACAAGAGGAAAAGGCCTCAACTTGCACCAGGACAAGGTCAGACTGGACATGAGGTGGAAAATTCCTGAGGTTCAACAAGGCCAAGGGGAAGGTCCTGCACCTGGGTCGGGGCAACCCCGGTATCAATAGAGGATGGGGGACGATGGGACTGGGAGCAGGACTGAGGAGAAGGCCTTGGGGTGCTGGGGGTGAGAAGCTCCCCAGGAGCCACCAACGAGCGCTCCCAGCCCAGAAACCCCCCATGTCCTGGGCTGGATCCAAAGAGTGGGACCAGCAGGGCCAGGGAGGGGATTCTGTCCCTCTGCTCCGCTCTGGGGAGACCCCACCTGGAGTCCTGTGTCCAGGGCTGGAATCTCCACCAGCAGAAGGAGATGGAGCTGTTGGAGCGGGGCCAGAGGAGGCCCCGGAGATGATGGGAGGGCTGGAGAACCTCTGGTGTGAGGCCAGGCTGGGAGAGTTGGAGTTGGTCAGCCTGGAGAACGCTCCAAGGAGACCTCACAGTGACCTTCCAGTACCTGAAGAAGGCCTCCAAGAAGCTGGGGAGGGGCTTTTTCCAATGATGAGGGGGAACGGCTTTAAATTTGAAGGGGGGAAGTTTGAGGTTGGACATCAGGATGAAGTTCTTCAGGATGAAGGTGGGGAGGCCCTGGCCCAGGTTGCCCAGAGCAGTGGTGTCTGCCCCATCCCTGGAGGTGTCCAAGGCCAGGCTGGATGGGGCCTTGAGTCCCCTGATCCAGTGGGAGGTGTCCCTGCCCATGGCAGGGGGTGGAACTGGATGGGCTTTGATCTCCCTTCCAACCCAAACCATTCCATGGTTCCATGATCAGGAAACATTTCCTCATGGAAAGGGTTGTGAGGTCCTGGCAGAGGCTGCCCAGGGAGGTGGTGGTGGAGTCCCCATTCCTGGAGGGGTTCAAAGGCTGAGCAGATGAGGTGCTCAGGGATCTGAACATGGACTGTTGGCCTCAACGATCTCCAAGGTCTTTTCCAACCAGGCCATTCTATGGTTCTAAGCCCGTGGCATGAAGCTCCCTGGGTCCTGGAGCACCACAGGTGGTCCCCCTGTGTCCCACCACCCACTCTCACCTTTCACAGCCTGCAGGGTGTCCAGGGCAGGCACAGCTTCGTGGTAGATGAAGTCATTGTCCTTCTTGGCCGAGTTGTACCTACAAACGAGAAGCCTTGGCGAGGAGGAGCCACCACTCCCATCTCCCTGAGCTCGGCTCCTGGTGGCATCAGGCCCTGGGTTTGGTCCAAGGAGAGCGACTTCCATGGCAACCCCGTGTCCCAAGAGCTGGGCTGCTCCAGCCACCGGGAATTTCTGACCCACAGAAGAGCAGGACCACGGGTGACCCCTGCGTGGACTCACTTGCCACCGATCACATCCATGGTGAACCTCAGGGCCTCCTGGACGGTTTCTGGCTGACCCTGGTGGAAGGAGAGCAAGTCAGGGCAGGTAGGGAAGGGGCACTGCTGTCCCAGCAGCCCAGGAGGCAGCAGGAGCTTCTCCAGCCATCCCTCCTTGTGGTCCACAAAGGGTTGGAGATGTCCACAGGCAGCCCCAGCCCCTCCACGTCCTGATTTTCCCATCACGGGGTTGTTTCCTGAGCACCTCAGCACCAACACCAGAGGTTCCACCAACAGCAGGGCAGAGCTTGCAGACCCACGGCCCTTCCAGAGCTTCCCAAGTGCTCCTGAACCATTGAATCCAACCCAAACCCTGCTAAAGCCCTGGTAGACCAAGCACCCAGGAGATACCAGAGCCTTGGGCTTGGTTGGATGTCCCAGAGAGAAGCAAAAGGATGCTTTGGGAAGCCAACACAGGATTCCCAACCTACTGAACGAACAGGAAAGCTTCTAAATGGCCACCAACTCTCATCTTCTCAGCCTGGCATCCCACTGAGACCACCAGAGCCACCTTAAAAACCCAGGTCCTTCAACCAGGTGGAGCAGGAACGCACCTTCGCCAGCTTGATGGCTTCATTGAGTTTATCCAGAGCACTCTGGAAGTAGATGACCTGCAGAGAGACCGGGAATTAGGGTTGGCACGGAAGTGGGAGCCCTTGTTTTGCACAGGAGCATCATCTCCAGACCCTGAGGACCACAGTTTCCTACAGTGGGGCTTCTCCAAAGTCTTGTCCCCAGGGCTATGGAGATGGGAGCGTCACCAGCGTGACGACCTCTACCAGGAAGTATTAACGCAGGGTGGGGGATGATGTGATGAGAGAACCCTGAGGAGAAGGCCTTGGGGTGCTGGGGGTGAGAAGCTCCACAAGGTGAGGTCCCAGCCCAGAAACCCCCCGTGTCCTGGGCTGGATCCAAAGAGTGGGACCAGCAGGGCCAGGGAGGGGATTCTGCCCCTCTGCTCCGCTCTGGGGAGACCCCACCTGGAGTCCTGTGTCCAGGGCTGGAATCCCCACCAGCAGAAGGAGATGGAGCTGTTGGAGAGGGGCCAGAGGAGGCCACGGAGATGATGGGAGGGCTGGAGAACCTCTGGTGTGAGGCCAGGCTGGGAGAGTTGGGGTTGTTCAGCCTGGAGAGGAGAAGGCTCTGGGGAGACCTTAGAGCAGCTTCCAGTGCTGAAAGGGGCTCCAGGAAAGCTGGGGAGGGGCTTTTTCCAAGGGCCTGGAGTGATGGGACAAAGGGGACCAGTTTGGAGTTGAAAGAGGGGAGACTGAGATGAGATCTTAGGAAGGAATTCTTCAGGATGAGGGTGGGGAGGCCCTGGCCCAGGTTTCCCAGAGCAGTGGTGGCTGCCCCATCCCTGGAGGTGTCCAAGGCCAGGGTGGATGGGGCTTGGAGCCCCCTGATCCAGTGGGAGTTGTCCCTGGGGTTGGAACTGGTTGGGCTTTGAGGTACCTTCCAACCCAACTCATCCCATGGTTCTGTGACTCAGCCTTGCCAGGACAGGAGCTCAGATGGGACACGTTGGGCCATCACGGCCTTCCTTACCCTTTCCCCAAACTTCTGCTGCTCCTCAGCCTGTTTTCCCATGTGGAGCTGCAAGAGAACCCACATTGGTGGTGTCAGAGCTCCAGAACTCGAGGAAGACCTTTGAAACAAACCCCGTGGAGCCACCAGAACCCTTCTGTTGGTCGTGGTGGTCCAAGGGGCAGCTCCTCCCACCACAGCCCCACCTTGGTGGGGTCCTCACTCACGTGGGCCACAGCAGCAAAATAATAGATCTTCATCTGAACCAGCTTCTTCCAGTCCTTCTGGATCTTGCCCAGCAGCGAGGCCGTCTCCGGGTTCTCCAGCGCTCGACAGGCCTCTTTGTAGTAATCCACCACCTGCAGGGAGAGGGACAAGGCTTTGGGAATGTCCTCAGAGAGCTGGAACCAGGTGGGACCCAGAGCAGCAAGGAAAGGGGGATTGACTGGATCATCTTTGAGGTCTCTTCCAACCCAAACCATTCCATGACTGGATCATCTTTGAGGTCCCTTCCACCCCAAACCATTCCATCAGTCACCAGCACCAACATAGGTGCCCAAAGCCTCAGAGCAGCAAAAGAGCTGGTGGAGAACCCACAGATCTGTTCTGGGTCAGAGCCAGGGATGAGCAACACCACCGTGACAAAGCCACCTCAGAGGAGGGGAAAACAATCCTGGATGGGGTGGGGTGGGAGGGACCTCAAAGCCCATTCAGTTCCAACCCCCTGCCATGGGCAGGGACCCCTCCCACTGGATCAGGGGGCTCAAAGCCCCATCCAACGTGGACTTCAACACCTCCAGGGATGGGGCAGCCACCACTGCTCTGGGAAACCTGGGCCAGGGCCTCCCCACCCTCACCCTGAAGAACTTCATCCTGATGTCCAACCTCGATCTCCCCCTTCCAATTTAAAGCCGTTCCCCCTCGTCCCTTGGAAAAAGCCCCTCCCCAGCTTTCCTGGAGCCCCTTTCAGCACTGGAAGCTGCTCTAAGGTCTCCCCAGAGCCTTCTCCTCTCCAGGCTGAACAACCCCAACTCTCCCAGCCTGGCCTCACACCAGAGGTTCTCCAGCCCTCCCATCATCTCCAGGGCCTCCTCTGGCCCCGCTCCAACAGCTCCATCTCCTTCTGCTGGTGGGGATTCCAGCCCTGGACACAGGACTCCAGGTGGGGTCTCCCCAGAGCGGAGCAGAGGGGCAGAATCCCCTCCCTGGCCCTGCTGCTCCCACTCTTTGGATCCAGCCCAGCACACGGGGGGTTTCTGGGCTGGGAGCGCTCGTTGGTGGCTCCTGGGGAGCTTCTCACCCCCAGCACCCCAAGGCCTTCTCCTCAGGGTTCTCCCAATCCATTATCCACCCACCCTTGGTTTGTGCTCAGGGTCACCCTAATCCATGCAGGACCTTGTTGAACCTCATGAGGTTCCCACAGCTCCACCTCCCCAGCCTGTCCAAGGTCCCTCTGGATGCCCTCCCAGTGTTCTGGAACATCTCACGCTCTCCTTTGAGGACCTGGTGGTTGTGTTGTGTTCAGCCAACCAGAGGCTGCCCTGGAGCTCACCTGGGCACTGATCCGGGCCACAAGGAAGCTCTTCCTGTTGTCCAGCATGGACTTCTCCAGGAGACACTCCTGTGCCTGGCCCTGCCAAAGACAATGGAGGACTCACTCTTCTCCTCCTCCACCTTGGAAACCCTTCTGCATCCAACCCTGCTCCAGGTTCCTTTCTTGAGGGACCATCAGAGCACATCAACACCAGCTCCAAGGGATGCTGGAACACCCCTGGGACAACCAGAGCAGCCCAGAGTCCTCCCTCTTCCCCCAGATCTCCTTCCTTCCCCCATGAAGGAGCTCCTCTTGCCCACAGCAGCCTGGACCTCCCCCTGTGGACACCAAGGTCCCCCTCTTGACCAGCTCCAAGCCCTTGGGACTCAACCAGAAGCACCCAAAGCTCCGAACAGCTCATTCCTGGCAGAGCAGCCACCCCCGGGGGTGTCCAAGGAGCAGTCCTGGTGTGCCCAGAACCCAGTTCCTACCAGCATGAGGTTGATGTTGAGGTTGAGGATCTGGTGGCTCATGTCCACGCTGTAGGAGTGAGGGAAGTGGTCCCGCAGGTAGGTGAACGCCCCGGCGGCGCATTGGAAATGGGTGCAGGAAACCTTCATGCCCTGGGAGGACAGGAGAACACCTGGTGGGCATCCACAACCCTCCTCCACGCGCCCCAAGCCAACCCATGTCCGTGAGAACGTGCTGCTGGACACCAGGAACTCGTGGAGACTTGGCCAGACTGGAGATCCACCACCTTCCTGGGGTTTAGGGTGGTAAGACCCAACCTGCATCTCCTCCAGGACCCCAAAGAGGAGCCACCACAAGGCTGGAGGGAGGACCTGGGGCTCAGAGGGCATCTAAATGGCTTGGAGCTTTCTGCTGGCCAAGCATCAGAGCCTTCTCCTCCACGACTTCCAGAGCCTTCCCCTCCAGGACTTCCAGAGCCTTCCCCTCCAGGACTTCCAGAGCCTTCCCCTCCAGGACTTCCAGAGCCTTCCCCTCCAGGACTTCCAGAGCCCTCCCCTCCAGGACTTCCAGAGCCCTCCCCTCCAGGACTTCCAGAGCCCTCCCCTCCAGGACTTCCAGAGCCTCCTCCTCCTCACCCTGGTGAGGATGGGATTCTGCCCACCCAGCGAGCAGGGATGGAGAAGGGGTGACAACGTCAGAGCAGGGAGGGCCAGAGGAGGAGAAGGTGGCTCCTCATAATGCTCTACAGCACCACCAGACATCCAGAGGTGGCCTCAAGATGCTTGAAACCACCCAGGTCATGGAGGAGGAGAAGTCCTCAACTCCACCAACCCATGGTTGATAACCATGTGGGAGAGAAAAGGTGTGGAGGGACCTGGGGGAACGTTACCTCCTCGGACACCCTCTTGTCCATGGCGCCCAGCATGGAATGCAGAGCCCCTGTGGGAAGAGAGAGGAGCTCAGTGGGGTGAGGACACCTTGCCAGACCCTGCTGACCCACAGAAGAGAAACCCAAAGGTGTGGCCAGTGGACTTGAGGCACCCAAGGAGCAGCACAGAGGTTCTCCTTGCCCGTGGCATGGAGGGAATCACAGCACTTGGGATGCCCATTCCGTGGCAACAGCACGAAGGTCCACACAGAGCTGGAGACAAAGCCTTGGGATGGAGAAGTGAAGATTGAACATCTCCTGCTTCAACAGATGTGTTTGATGGAACCATGGAATGGGGTGGGAGGGACCTCAAAGGCCGTCCAGTTCCACCCCCCTGTCATGGGCAGGGAGACCTCCCACTGGATCAGGGGGCTCCAAGCCCCATCCAACCTGGCCTTGGACACCTCCAGGGATGGGGCAGCCACCACTGCTCTGGGCAACCTGGGCCAGGGCCTCAACACCCTCAGAGGGAAATATTTCTTCCAGGGTTGGGCACTCCACCCCCCACCTGGGAGCCTCTGCCAGGGCCTCACAACCCTTTCCATGAGGAAACTTCTCCTGATGTCCAATCTGACCCTGCCCTGGGACACCTTGAGGCCATTCCCTCTCATCCCATCTCCTGTCCCTTGGGAGCAGAGCCCAGCACCCACCTCCCCACAACCTCCTCTCCAGGAGCTGCAGAGAGCCAGGAGGTCTCCCCTCAGCCTCCTCTTCTCCAGCCTAAACAGCCCCAGGGCCCTCAGCCGCTCCCACAACCCCTCTTCTCCAGACCTTTCCCCAGCTCCGCTCCCTTCTCCGCACGCGCTCCAGCCCCTCCAGGGCCTTCTTGGAGTCAGGGGACCAACCCTGAGCCCAAGCTTGGAGATGTGGCCTCACCAAGTCCATGGGGACCATCCCTTCCCTGCTCCTGCTGCCACCCCAGGGCTGAGCCAAGCCAGGGTGCTGGGGGCCTTCTTGCCCACCTGGGCCACTGCTGCCTCCTCTTCAGCCGCTGGCGACCAACACCCCCAGGGCCTTCTCCTCCAGGGACCTTTCCAGCCCCTCTTCCCCCAGCCTGGAGCTGCCTGGCCTTGGTGTGGCCCAAGGGCAGGACCTGGCCCTCAGCCTGGTTGAACCCCATCCCGTTGGTCTCAGCCCATGGATCCAGGTTCTCCAGGTCCCTCTGCAGAGCCTCCCTGCCCTCCAGCAGATCCACACTCCCACCCAGTCGGGGGTCATCTCCAGACTGGCGGAGGGAGCCCTCGATCCCCTCATCCAGATCATTAATAAAGATATTGATCAGGACTGGGCCCGACACCAAGCCCTGGGGTCACCACTCCTGACCAGTCTCCAACTGGATTGACTCCATTCCCCACCACCCTCTGGACAAGGCCACCCAGTATTCTCCACCCAGCAGAGGGTGGGATTTTCCAGGCCAAGGGCAGCCGGTTTCTCCACCACAACACTGTGAGGAGCAGCAGAGACACGACCACGCTGAGCCAGGTCTGCTGGTGGGACCAGTCAGGTCACGCTGCCACCTGGGTTCTCCTAGAAAAGCCAAGGTGGAGCGTGGAGCAGAACATCCCTCACCCCAAGAGGACACCTGGTCTCCCAAAGCCTCACCCAGGTTGTAGAGGATGCACGCCTGTTCATACTTGATGTCCTCATGGGTCACCGTCTTGCCTGAGAAGATCTCAGTCCTGTGAGAAGAGAACCTGGTGACCAGGTGTTCCCAATGCCAGGAAAACAATTTGCCAGAAGCCCCTCAGATGTTCTGGAGAAGGTTTCTCCCCCTGCTTGGCATCACCCTGTGCATCACATCACGGTGGGAGCTGGTGGGATGGTGTCTCCTCACCGCAGCGAGCTCGGTTTGGCTTTGCAAGGACACAAAGAGAGCCGAGAACCTGCCCCACCAGAAGGTCCATCTCCTCACCAGGTGATGGGCACGGCCGCCTCCTGCTCGGCGCCCATGGGGATGCGGCTCTGCAGGAAGTGGAGTTGCCCAAAGTATTTCCTCAGAGTGCTGCAGCCTTCGAAGTCCCTGGGAACGTTGACAGCGCTCTGGAAGGAGACAGAGGAGAAGAAAGAAGTTGCCACGGAGACAGGACCACCCTCACGGGTCCCACCTGCTGGGTGTGGTGAGATCTGCATGGATGGAGCTTGGCACGGGACCTTGTTCCGGCATCGGCTCCTCCAGGGTAAGGAAGTGGTGGAAGGAGCAAGACCTTATGGAAAAGAGCTGGAGAAACGGGGTCCACCTAAAAATGAAGCTGGAAGGAACCACTTCATAGATCCAGAGGAATCAGGTCTGGGAGGACATCCCTGCTCTTCCCACCTCAGGTCTCCCAAGGATGAAATAAATGGGAAGAACATGGGAGGAACCAAAAAGAACGTGTCCTGGGCACAGCATGGGACCTTCTGCCGTGCTGCGAGAAAGGAGGAGACCACAAGAAGGTTTCTCAACCACCTGCTTCAGGGTTAAGACCATGGGAAGAGGTGGGAGCTTCCTGGCCTGGGGGGGTTTGAGCACCCATCCACTGCTGGAGAGATGGTGTCACCCCAGCTCCACCCTATGGCACAAACTGACACCGGCCATGGCTCTCAGTGAGATCCTGACCATCTCCAGGGGGTTTGGTCCACCTGGGTTTGAGCCACCGGCTGTTTGGGGCCGAAGTCCATAGAGCCATGGGTTGGGTTGGAAGGGACCTCAAAGCCCACCCAGTTCCAACCCCCCTGCCATAGGCAGGGAGACTTCCCACTGGATCAGGGGGTTCCAAGCCCCATCCAACCTGACCTTGAACACCTCCAGGGATGGGATCTGGGGGTTCTGGTTGACACCAAGTTAGAATCATGGAACCACAGAATGGGTTGGGTAGGAAGGGACATCAAAGCCCAGCCTGTTCCAACCCAGGGACACCTCCCACTGGATCAGGGGCTCCAAGTCCCATCCAACCTGGCCTTCAACACCTCCAGGGATGGGGCAGCCAACCTGGGCCAGGGCCTCCCCACCCTCATCCCCAAGAATTCCTTCCCAATGTCCAATCTCAATCTCCCCCTTCCAATTTAAAGCCGTTCCCCCTCATCCTGCCACTCCAGGCCCTTGGAGAAGGTCCCTCCCCAGCTTTCCTGGAGCGCCTTCCACCCCTGGGAGCTGCTCTGAGGTCTCCTTGGAAACCAGAAGCATCTGGAGATCCCAGGATGCAGCCCCAAGCCGGGCTGAGGTCAAGCGGCCACCAGGAAAGCGGTGGGAGATGGTGGAGGTGTCCTCCAGAAACAGCTCCTCCCCGGGGGAGCGCTGGGGGCGGAGCTTCCCCCCTCACCTGCCGGAGCAGCTCCAGCTTCCGCAGCTCCTCGTTGTAGCTCTCGGGGTTCTCTCCATAGTTCTTCAGGACAAACTGGAAGGGGAGGAGAATGCTGAGAACCTGGCACTGTCCTACACCTGGGCACCACCTCCCCAGGTTCTGAGCACCCCTCACCCATCACACCTGTGTCCCCATGACCCCCACCCGTCACACCTGTGTCCCTGAATCCCCTCACAGACCCCCCCTCCCTCCAAGTCCCCCCTCCCCTCAGACCCCCCTCCTCACAGATCCCCCCTCCTCCTCACAGACCTCCCCTCCCCTCAGACTCCCCCTCCCCTCACAGACTCCCCTCCTCCTCACTGACCTCCCCGTCCCCTCACAGACTCCCCTCCTCTCGCAGACTCCCCCTCCTCTCACAGACCCCCTCCTCCTCCAAGTCCCCCCACCCTCCCAGACTCCCCCTCTCCCTCTAAGCCCCCCCTCTCACAGACCACCCCCAAAGCCCCTGCCTCCCAGGCCCCTCTTCCCCAGCCACCCTCCCCCGTCCCACACCTTCTTGACGGCGGAGTTGAAGGCGAACTCGCCGGCCTCCTTGAGGTCGAGCCAGATCATGGGCATGCGGGGCACGGCCTCCATCCTCCTCTTCCTCCTCCTCCGCCCCCCCCTCCCCCCCCGGCCGGCCCCGCCGGCACCGACTCCGCCGCCTACACGGGACGCGCTGGACGCGCCTCCCCACCCGCCGCCACTTCCGGGTTCGCCACACCTCCACTTCCGTTTCCGCCGCGTCGCCCCGCCCACTTCCGGTGGGGACTGAATGATGGGGATGCTGGGACATTGGGATGTGG